>VYZV01014268.1:0-37519 GCA_013401275.1 Pandion haliaetus | reverse complement strand
TGTCCTGTAAAACTAACAATACTGGCTCATGTTTCAGGTAGCTTTTTGAGGTGTCATGTCCCACCCCCTTCCTTGCAAAGCTTGTGTAATGGAAATCTTAAGGATACCAGTTATTAAATAAATAATTAAGTATCCAGTATTCAAAATCCCCATTATAGTAATTTAACATTTCTTCCCTTTAAACTTCTGAAGTTGGTAAACACATCCAAGTGACTTGGTTTTTTGGAATACATGTGGTTTTGTTTGTGTTGTTTTTTTTTTGTTTGTTTTGTTTTGTTTTTTTAAAGTAGTAAAAAAAGCTCAGTGGATGAAAGGAATAGACTATTATTCTGTAAATGAGAAGTAACCTGCGGGAAGAGAATATTGACATTCTAGATAGAACGTGTGCCCTGGAAAACACCTAATAAAGTTCAGGAAACTAGTTCAAGATTAAGCATAGCAATATTTTATTGTTCTGTGTGGATTTTGATGTCTTTGGCATCCACGTATGCTTCACTGCAGTTTTTCTGTGCCTCTGAAGAAGTAGGTAATAGTGAACCAGAGGGCTTGGAGTAGCTGATCTCTGGGAATGAGTATAAGTAAGCAAGTGTAATCCCAGTATTGACATGTGTATTAGAACTTACATACCTGATACAGGAAGCTTTCATATGGGTTACTCAGTAGGTGATGTCTTCCCTGAAAGTATCTTTGGAGGTCCAGAATTAGAGGCAGCGTGTAGTCTGCTCTCAACTCTTCAAATGGCCAAGAGGATGTAGGTCCAAATTGAGAAGCTCTCGGAAAGTCCAGTAGTTACATCAGGTTTGTGATAAATGATAATACCTGAAAAAATTCCTGCAAAAAAAAAAAAAGTCTGATATGATACTATGTAAACTGGAAAATAAGTGGGTGAAATGTATGGAGTTGGAAAGTGAGTGTTTGTAAGAAGCTGCTATCATGCTGAAGTCATCTGGCAGAACATCAGTTTCTCTGTTTTCTTAAGAAATAGCTGACTGACACTTTGGAGTGTGTACTCAGGAAAATCAGCCCTGGTAATTTTTCAAGTTTTGAATAATTATATCTGCATGCATATAATACTTTTTCCTATGTTCACTGGTTATTTTCTCCTCCAAAATATTTTAGTTAACATATGGTGCTTTAAAATCAAGTGCAGTATTTCCCAAACTATATCTGCTTGCAAAAATATTTGCATCAGTGATGGAATTTGTAGAGTTTGTAATCTATACTAGCATAAGCCATTGTGTTCCTACTGGGATGAGGAATGTACTCCTAACAAGACCTTGTGCTAGAACCTGTATTTTGAGACTTAAGTAGTACTCATTCGCTTGTAGTTTTTCATCTTTTGTTCTTGTGGACATCAATTTTTCCTCCATGAAAAGTTCCCTTATAAAGTGCTATTAAGATTAAAATACCTCAAACTAAGATTAAAATACAGTTGTGTAATATAGTTTATATTTAGAGTAGAAAAAAATTAAATGGCATAAGCGCACTGATGAAAACGGTTAAAAATGGAGCGGCTGCCTAGAACTCTGTTTTTAGTGCTCCTGTGACTTTCTTAAGACTTTATTGGGGGTGAAGCCTGTGTTCTCAATATTATCAAAGATTACTGCAGCACTTTGTTTCTTTTAAGCGTAATAGCCATTTCAAAATATAACATTGAAAGTAAGCAAAAACTGCCTTTAAAAGAGCAGGCTCGTGGGGCTTAGTTTGTATTGAATGTTGCATGCAGTGTAATCAATTCATGACACTATAGCCTAATTGTTGGTATTCTGGTAGAGCATTCCAGCAGAACAGCAATTTTAAAGGCCAAGTATTCTGTGGAAAAATATAAGTTAACAAATTGCTGGAGAAAGCAAGAACATACACAGTGTACTCGTCTTTCTGCTCCCTGCCCCCTCCCCCCCAACAAGACTGTGACAGCACTGTTTAAAATAGTGTAACTTTATGTAGATACATCATTTGGTTTTAAGTACCTACCAATTTCAGCAAGGCTGGTCCTGTCAACAGAACAAGCCCACGAAAAGAGTTTCTGCACACCAGAGCTTTTACGATTCCTTTGTAAGTGACCTGCTAAAATCTAAACGATATTTTGTGAACACAGTAGGAGAAAAAAGCATGGGCAAAATGCAACAGCTAAGACAAAAAAAATTTGAGACCTTGATTTCAAAGATGCCAAATGTGCGGTTCCTAATTAAGTCTTGTTTTTTCCCCTCACTTTTCTAACTCTGCATTTATTTAAGCTTCGCAGTGGAGCCTCTGAATCACCTGAGCTGACTCAAGAGCTGTTGTTCTATATACAAGAGACTACTGGTTTTATTTTACTGTTGCATTCACTACACTGACTGTCATCTTGTAATCCTCCCTGTCATTCTCCCATGTGCCAAAATCCCACAAAAAGGACAACTGTTTAGTTATAAGTGCTTAGCACCAATGTGCTGAGGTAGTAGTGCTTTGTAAGAAAGCAACCGTTGTATAATAAACCTCCTTTTAAGATAGACAGCAAGGGACGCTAGACCAGTTGTCATCCTTGTCCCCTGGGATCCTCAAGGCAGAGGCTGACCATGGGCGGGAAGCAGAGGAGAGGTGGGAGCTCATGCCCCAGAGGCCCTGTTAGATTGGATTTCTTTCAGATCTGCAGGTTGTGGTCAAGAGGCAGATATGGTGCTGGCGGTATTTGTACCTACACACAAAGTCCATTGTGGGAGGTTTTAGTTGTGCCCAACAACCTCAATGCCAGCGGATGGAGCAGGGGATTTGTTTGCAGATGCGTCACCAAGCAAAACAGCTTGTTACTGGGCTCACTGTGCGTGTTATCGAGGTACCTGGTGAAGTTTCTGTAGAAAACTGGTGGGAAAGTAAGTGGATTTTCTGGTAGGGGTGGCGAGCTAGAATGCTGGGCAGAAAAATTACTGAGTCATGCTGTCTGACTTATCAGAGAACTATGTCATTTTGAATACGATTTGTCCACAATAATAAGCTCTGTATGTATATTTATACTGTACAGGTCTATTTATACTGTATGTATAAATAGTCATCTTGTACAACATTGAATTAATAAAACATTCTCTATAAAGAAAACTGTGTAGTTAGCACTCCAGATGTCCAGTGCTAAAAAGAGCTGTTAGGTGCCTAGTTCATACGCCCTGATAACAGTATGTGAAAAAGAAAGAAAGGGGGAGTGAGCTCTTCGCAGCTCACTCTGGGATTTCTTGATACCTTGGCAGGAAAGACAATGTGCAAAGTTTATGCCCCAAGCTGCTTCTGCTACACCACTCTCCACTCTCCTTTCTCTCAGTTGTGCTATTACAGTTTACTGTAAATCATATTGCTGAGATGACGAAAAATGACTTTTCTGCAACAGGAATGCGCTGAAAAAGGAGTGGCCAGTATTTTAAAAGTCGTTTGGCTTGTGGAGTGTTCCCTGGCACAATTGTTTCAGTCCAAACAACTGAACTGCAGTGCAGCAGGAGGAACAAGTGGTGTTACACAGGGGTAGAAACAGAATTTTAAGATGTTGGACACAAGCAACTCCACTGCATTATGTATCATCAAATAGCACTCGGAAGCTGTCTCCAAGGAGAACCTTCAAAACCTAACTGAGGAAATCTGAGTAGTGAGCGGTAGAGATGGTATTTGCCTGTTATCTTGTTGCATTTGGACCAAGGTTGTTTTATACCTTCTCCTCATTATTATTTGCTTTTTAAGCTCAAAACAAAAAGCCTGCCCGTAAGTCTAAATAAAACTCTGTTTTGTATGGCTATGTAGAGAGGAGGAAGCAAGGAAAGAGCAAGTGGGAGCCCAGACAGACATGCGTTTAGGTTCCTTTCTCTCTATATGGCTGGCAAATATGGTAGAGCTGTGTTTATAGGCAGTGGTGACAAATAATCTGTAATATATTTGGGAAGAGTGGAGTCAAAGTGGGATTGCTACCAAGTGTCAAAGAGTCAGTGTTGTTGATGCACTACATGAAGCAATCGGGATGTGGAGAGGACCTACTAACTCTGAGGAGCTTTTGTGTTGATACAGAAATCTTACAGCACTTCCTAGATTCAATGTGTACTTTCTGTAGAGTAGCACGGCTTTCCTGGTGGAAGAATGTTTGGGTAAGAGTTATAATTCAGTCTTTATAGTAAACAGTTTTTCCCTATTGGGTAGAGGCTGCTTAAAGTGACTTTCATCTGAAATTTTTCAGTATTTTTTCTTTTCCTTCCTAATGCTGGGTCCAAGTGCTTCTTTTGCATATAGAAAGTTTATGTAGGAGTACACATGCAGGGTAAAGTGTTAGGAAATCTCTGAAGTTATACTGGGTATTTGTATCAAACTTTACATAAATGTTTTCCATATCAAGTTGGATATAGAAATCCCAGTTCATGTGGAAAACCACTAATTTTCTTTTACCTACGAAGAGAACAAAAATACTAGACCCTACTCTTGAGGAGTTTTTAATTCATTCATGTGTATTTATTGTGTTTTTGTCAGCTTGAGGCTTTGGTGTACTTTTCTTTTTTCTATTTCCATACCACAAGTGTTATATCCAGTTTTCCAGTTCATTCTGTGCCTGTCTTCTGTTTTGGTTAACAATCTACTGATTTCATATTTACAATGCTAAGATCAAGTCTTCTAGCTGTGGCTAGAACAATACGTAATACAGCAGCTCATTGGAGCATAAAAAAAAAAAAGTGAGTACTGACGACTGTGTTACTCTTTTCTCTCAAGTCAAATTTGCATGTTGTCCCAAAAATTTTACCTCGTACTCCTCATCTACAGCGACTATAAAAGGTGAACTTTGAGTACCTAGCTTACCTGAACTGACTACTCAGCTAATTAGCCTTTCTGAAAAGTAGCCTGTTTATTTTCAGAAACCAATATTTAATACTGGAACTGAAATGAAAATGTAGATTGTTATTAAGTGCTGTTATTTACTTTGTTATACATGTTTTATTGCTTTCCTGTTGGTGGTGGCAAAGATTAATGAAACTTCCATAAAGTTGGATAGAAACAAGGAGGAAAGTATATTAAACTACCCCAGCTTGCTGCACGCTAATTATTCTGTCAGATCTCATTAGAAAACAGATGCACACACAAAAGCATGCTTTTTTATTTCAACATATCAGCTTCAAGAAAGGACTCTGCAAATTTGAGAAGGGATTGCAGGTGAATATTCTTTCTCTATATATATCTCAATTTACAAAAACACTTTTCCTTTTGACTATCCTCCAGCTCAAGTTTCAGCAGAAGAGCAGAATAGGAAGAATTAGGGAAGACTTGTACTGTGTTCTGGGGGCAGTGGGGCTGGGAAGGGACTTGAATTCAGCACAATGTGTTCTAAGGAAGTGCTTGTTTTCGCAGGCATGTGATTTCAATAAAAGTGATTATGACACTATGATTAGCAGATGATGTAGCTCAATGGTTTTTGTACCTACACTTCGTATGCAAGCCTCTTAAATCTGATAAATAAGGGCAGAAGTCTTGAGATAGGTGTTCTCGTGAATCAAAGAGCTTTGTATTGAAAACGGGGTGTAGAAGAAAAATGTGCAATTTGGGTGTCTATATACAACATACAATACAGCAAAGATAATATAACTGTTTTTATTTGAAGTTAATAGAAACAGTCTATTTCAATTAATCATACATGATCATTGTCTGTCTACTCCCATCTGCATGGTTGTGATTGAAGGGGAGAAAATGTGATGAAATAATGACAGGTTGATCTCTGGTGTCTGTGGTCATATGGCTGTTTTTCTACCCTCTCTGGGTTGAGTCTTCATTCTCAGGTAGTCTCAGTCCCTTGCTCATGTAAACGTGAGGAGACTTGGGTCCTGCAGCTTCTTCCTTTCTTTGAGGCTCCCATTTTGCTCTCTGGAATAATCAGGGTTTGTAGGGAGATGGTGTGTTCCCAGGTCTTGCCCCAAATATAGAAAGGTCAAAGAGTCAGGAAGTTTTGAAGTTTACAAGGTTATGTCTAATAAAAAGGCAGAAATGTTGCTCATGATTTCTTTTGCTCTCTGTTGCTATGAGGGAATTGCAGAACTCAGCTTTCCAATTTGATCATAGGCTAGGAAGTAAACTTCTAAGGAACTGGGAGCATTAAGTAATTTAAGCATTACTTAAACCTGAGTTCTAATTGTATTTTGGTATATAAGATAACTGAAACAAATAATTACTAGTTGAAGGCTGAGACATTTAATGTTATTTCAGCTAGAGAGAGATTATTTCTACAGGACCATAAGTCTCTGAAGAAGCTTCAAAATCTCTGCCATAACAGATAAGAATACAGCAAAGATGCCTCCATTAGGTGTCATGATCAGTGGAGGTAAATAATTTGATATGGTGGGAAACTTCTACCTTTTATTTTTAGTTCTATGTTCAACCCATCCATTCAAAGGGATAAAAGATGGAGACACAAACATCCTTTATCTATCACTGACAAATGGTTTCCTGGAAACGGCAGCTGACCTGATCAGGACACGTTCCTAACACAGAGTGCCCACGTGGTGAGCGATGCCTCGTGTTACAAACAAGGTGCTTTTGGAGAGCCAAAGGTTATTTTATGTATCTCACAGGGAATTATGTCGTCTTCTAAGGAAACAGTGCTTAGTGAACTAAAAATAGGACAAATAAATAGATAAATCTCTGCAACTCACTCTCTAGGGGTTTTTCCTTCAGAAATCTGAACAACAGACCTGTGGAGAAATATACTTATTGAAGATATGTACGTGTCTTATCACAGGAAGTTATTCATTTGAAGTAACATGTTCTAGCTGTTCTCTAATTTGAGTTAACCTAAAGAGACTGCAAACCTACAGAAGATAGCCTGGCCTACTCTGCCCAATACGCAGACATGAACAAAAGAGTGGTCAGTGTGTACCTGTGTGATTCAAAGTTGTATGCAACATGAAGAATAGAGAGGATCCGCTTCCCACAGAGTTTGTGAATAAAACTATATGAAACATTATTCTGTCTACCAAAAGAAACCAAGGTAGAGTAAAATGAATTTTCTCCTTTACTGTCATTAGTTTTGCCAGAAATTGATTTAGAAAGTATCTTTAGTTTTTGATCTAATTGAAAATATGGGTAATGGGAGGGGGGAGGCTGAAAGAGCACATGAATTATTCATTATCATAGTTCATATCTTTTCTTATTCAGACATATCTGAAGAATGCAGCACGATGTAGAAAAGAGGAGGTGTCTGAGAGGTTGCTCTGATGATACTGTACTCAACTCCAGTGAATGAAGTGTTTTTAATACCAGCTTATATGTACTATAGGATAATTAAGAGCTTTATGCTTCCTTCATTTGTGTGCACAGAAACAGGATGAAAGGAAGGAGCACCAGGGAAGGGTAGCAGGTTGTTTTCTTCCAGTGCATTTTAACGAGTATGATTGAGCCTGGACTCCCCCAGGAGACAGTACGACTTTACAAGCTCTCAGTAAATAAGCAATTACATAGGAAGCATGAACAAACTGATTTGCTGGAAAACATGGGTTATTGTTTTCTTTTCCTTTCTCTTCCCCTTTTGTTTTCATCTGTTCCTGCTTTGGAGTTCAGAGACTATATGCATAAGGTTGATATGGATAGCATTTTATTTAAAAAAAAAAAAAAAAAAAAAAAGGCAGACTTCTGCTTTGTATGTATTTATTTCTATACATATTTTGGAGACTTTGTTAAAGGTGTTTCCAACCTGTAATGGAAATTACTCTGCAGAATCCTTATGCACCACTCTGTGTCAACCTAGAAAATGAGTAAAGTTGTAATGCATGTAGCTAGAATATGCAAATAAACTAAGATGCTACTTATATTATTCAGCATGCTCCACTTCCAATAATTGGGTCTTTTGTTAATGTCTCAGATTTCATTTCCAGAACTTTTGGGGTCAGTTAAATGGGAGGATATGATGCCATTGCTTTTGGCTTTCACTTGAATGTATCAACATGTTCCCTTGCAAGCCAGTAAGTATATGTTTTTACCTTTACTAATTCCAATAGCTCTAATCTTGGTTTTCCCTCTCTTAATACTCTGATTGCTCAGAAGGGATAAGTAGCTTGGAAGTAAAATGAAGTTGTGAATCATGTTATTGGTACATAGTGATAACGTTTGTTAGGATGATGGTGAAAGGCGTGAGGTGATCAGTGAAAGATGCAAGTCTTTGATTGTTCATCAGCGGTTTGGTAGCAGGTATTTCAGACAGGCGTGTGCTGCAGGAGCAGGCTTCATTTGCCCTGGTAGCACAACAGTTGGAGAGGAACGAAAGGCATTTTTGAAGGAGCCCATTAGTAACATGCTTAAAGGAATATAGTTGTGCTGCAGTAAAGTTTTGAAGTGGCATCGCTTCAGTTCATGTGGGGGTGTGTAGTGTCAGATAAAGGCATCCACACTGATACAGCAAGCTCCTCATTACTGTAACTTGCAGCGCATGCTGGTAAAAATCAGTGATCTATCACTTACCCTTCCTCTCATTATCTTTAGTTTCGCTTCTTTAGTTTTATATCTTAGTTTGAATTAATGTGTTAGTATTTGTAAAGCACTCCAAAGATGAAAAGGCTTATATAGCTGCTTTGTATAATTATTATTTTTAATTGTTTCCATTTGGTATAGTTTCAATTAAAAACACTAGTTGGCTAGTACTAATTCAATAAGAAGCAGAAATGGCAGGATTTTTTTCTTCTTTCTTAAACAGTGAAGACCTTAGGAAAGAATCGGGGAGAGATGAGAAGAAGCAATAGATTGATGTTCTTATGGGGTTTACTTCATATTAACCTTATTGACTGCCTGCTAATGGCGGTAACTTAAATATGCCAATGCCCACATTAAAATAGACTCTGAGATCCACCACTTTTCAATAGGAAAACCTGGAGCTTGTTGAGGTATTTGTATAGTTTCTGCCATCACTGGTACTGAAACGCGTTTTCCCCGAGTGATTAGTCAGGAAATGAAAATGGGAAACTCTGAGTCATAGCCCACTTTTTGGGTGTGCGTAGCCAGGACTGTTGTTTTGCTGTGATCCTGTGGTATTCACTTAAAGCTCTGATTCTTGGAGTGGTACAGGGAAAAGAGGATCTTCCTGCTGCTGAAGAGGAATTTCAAATGCCAGAATTGAGGATTCAAAACCTGGAAAGCAAGTGAAAGGGAACTAATATTTGGAACTTTGTGCATCTAAGTCAGCGATGCACAATTTTTGAAGGGGTTAAGTGGTAAAAGCAGTCAGGGATTTGACTCATAGCGCTGCATGCATTAAAGCATAAAGCAGACAATGTCAGCTCTCAGACGGAGGGCCGAGACTATCTTCTAAGTGTCTCCCTGCCCTGATACTATTCTGGCTTCTCAGCAGGCCAAAACAATTTGCAGGGTTGAGGTGTGTGGGGAGTGGGGGTGTGTCAGGAAGGGAGTCTATGGACCAGCTCCAGTACCACAAGGCTTGTTGGGTCAGAGTCAGTGCAGTACTGACATGGCTGCACAGAGCTGGTCACAAACAGCTGAGAAAATTCAACAAGTTCAGAGGTCACCTATTAATCTTTCTGGACTAGAAATGTAGAGATTGGTCCTGTTTTTTCTGTAAAGGTCCCTCCAGTCTATGTTTTTCTGTTTCTAAATATCTCTGGACACATAGCTGGTGCAACCAGCTCTTGTGGAGCATTACAAAAGTACCCAGCACAGTGGCTTTATGGAGCAGTATTATAACATTCCTGCTCCAGTTACTCTGATTGTACTAGGTGCTGTGAGGGGCAGAGCCAGGATTGTTCCTCATGTTCAGGAAACAAACAGCAGCAAACAAACATTGCTATTAAACAGCTAGTATCTGTTGGAGCTTGACTGAAGTATATACCTACAGTCTGATTTATTTTTTAGTTGTGATGTTTTTCTCAGTCCTTGTTTGTCTTATTCTAATTATAAGGAAGTATAAGAATTTACACTTATGTATTTTAAGTCATGATATCTCTTATTTACTAATGGGTGACAAAACTTATTTCTTACACACACGTCGGTTATTCCACAACAGACCCATGTATTTAATCACATAAGTATTGCTGTTTAGAGCTATTGCATTCTGCATGTATTCTTGGTTAATCCCGTAAGTCTCATTTAGCCAAGTAAGGATGGCTAGCCTCTTGTTCTCGTCAGCCTGCCAGCATCAGCATTATTCAGTGTTTGTCTTGGGAGAGGGACTCTGCAGCTGCTGGCAGCCTCTCTGCTAACTGTAACACACAACCCTTACCATCAGTTAGATCAGCATTGTTCTGGTAGCAGATACCTGTAAACCACTGTTTTATATATTTATTTTATTATTATTTCTTCTGTAAAACAGAGGTCGGCAAGCTACGGGGCAGGTCCCAGCGATGGCACGCGGGCAGGTTTTGAAGGGCACACAGCAGGGCTGAGTGCTAAGAGCTATAGTATCTGGAAAGGGTGGAGACTTTCTGCTCTCGCTTTCCATTCAATTCTGAATATGTCAGAAGTGTTGCATTACATAGGGATAAGATGCCCCTGGAAAGGTGATCAGCAGCGCTTTTCACCACTGGATTGTGGCATCTCTCACCACCTGCTGAGCTTTTACTAGCATGTCTCATTTAGAAAGAAAATTAGTCTGGCACACTATAGTTGTAGATCCTTGATGCAAGTAATTGAGTCTTTTATAGTCCATAACGCATTCGGGAAAACAATGGTCTTGTTCCAGAGTACTGAGGAGAATGGCATTTTATATGTTAGTGGTTGGCTTCAGTTTGCTATGAACACCCTTCGTGTGTACACATATATGTGTGAATTCTTTTTTCATTTTTCTTTCCATTTTTCTATGTATCCCTATTCTGAATGTGTTTTGCCTTCTCATGATCTAGAACGGAAGGGAAGGTGTATTATTATTTCTGGCTCCTGTTTTGTACTTTCTCTGCCATATCTAGACAGCAGAAACATTGCGTGAGTGACTTTCACTGGTGCATTATGGAACTGCTGTCTAGATTCTGGTCAGCCAAATGGATTGACTGCCTCAGTAGTTTGAGCCCTATATCAGATTACATGTTTTGAAATGTAGCCATGTTTCTTGGCATCTTGATCTTTTCTAGTATATGGGTAAAGGTCCCCATTCAGGACCTATGACTCCCTTTTTTTCTGCAACAGCCCCAATGTGCTCTACAAAGCTAGAGCAGGGCTGTCCTGTTTTGCTGTTTGATCCCAAAGTCTTATGCTGGCTAATCCCCAAGTGAGAATCAATTGTTTCATATATCTGAAGTTGGTCTTGCTTGGATTCCAGGGCTCATCCCCCAAATCTCACCAGATTCTAGTGTTGCTTGCCTGAAGAAAACATTCCTGTGAACCGGAACAGTTTCCAGAGCAGAGTTGGATCATCTGGAGCTGCTTATCCTCATGGTTGTTCAGTATTCAGCGCTTCACATAAATAACAGAAAAGCGACTCGCTTTTGGAGTTTTCAGTGCGTTAACAGCTTTCTGAATCATCCTGACTACTTCAGCCATAGAGCAGCTGTTCCACAGCCCGAGACCTATTAACACTTATGTTTGGAGAACAGAGAATAATCTGCTACTTTCTTTCCTGTATTCTTTTGTTTATATTTCCTTATTCTTTCATGGGTTTTTTATTCTGATTTTGGTTTTCCATTTTAATTAGATTTTACCTCTACAGATTTTGAGGGGTTTGCCATTGACTGTCATAGTCTGTGCCTATATGCTGCTGCCTATGTAGAAAATAGATGTCATGTTTTCCTCTAAAACTGTGTTGCAATTGTAGTTATAGTTCTACAGAGTTAATCTAATGCATGCTATGTATTTATATGTGCTCCCTAAGCAACTTTAAATCAGCTTGATTTAAATGTAAGACCATAAGTAGTTTAATTGCTGTTTTATTTTGCTAGCTGTGCCAATTTTTACTTGCATAGCAAATATGTGAATAGCTGTGAAGTTTTGTCTGCTTTTTTTCTTTCTTTTAAATGGACACATTTCTTAAGTGCAGTATTATCACTTGTGTTACTGGGCTTTGAAGGGCTGAGCATCTATTTTCACATACAGAGCTGTAGATCTTGAAAAAAGGTGGAGGTGAAGAAAAATAATATTTTTCCCCATTCCCTCCAACTTAACTCAATACCTCAAATTTACAGTAATTCTGTAGTTCTTATTAATATTCTTTAATCTTGCTGTTTTCAGTGTAATGCTTAAATGCCAGCTGTGTTTTAAAATCTTCATTTTCTAAGCACGTTAATTTGAGAGAAGTTATTTTCTGCAATTCTGTTACGTAGTATAGCTGGTTTTGCTTGAATGTCACTACAGCAGCTAGATGTTTAAAAGTGCATTTGCAGATGGCAGCCAGCAGCTGTGCATTCCAAGTGCAGGTCCTTCTATTGTTTCCTAGCTTAGACCTTTCTGATCTCATTTCTATGGAGATTATGTCACTGGAGACAGTATAAGGGAATTTAAAAGAAACTTTAAAAACTCTTTATTTTTACCATTCAGCTTGTTTCCATGGCAATGGCATCAAAAAGATTGTCAGTAGCGAACAGTTGAAAGTGTGAATTCACTTGTAGATTTCATTAGATGACTCCCAGCTGAGAACTGCAAATACTGATGACGAAAATGACTAATAAACCATTTATAAAAATGGCAAAATAGAAGAACCAATTAAAGTATTAGAAAAAATACTATCTGCTGTCTTTTTATCTTCATTGGATGTCATAAATATGGAAATACTTACTTAACTGTTCTTGGGTACATGAGTTGCATGGACACACTTGTAACTTTCTCCAGACTGGTTTTTAGGTTGGCAGTAGGTCTATATAACAAACACAGTCCATCCCTTTTACTGTTAGGGACCTGACCTGTTCTAAGTGGACATCTGTGGGCCACGAGGGATACACATCAGAAAATTGCATTCCTACAGTTCAGGTTCACTGAATTTTCAAATTCCAGCCTATGTTTTTGTGTAAGAAGTAGTTGACAGCTGCATTTCCGAAATTACCTCATGCTCTGAAACCAAGAGTAAACCCGACCTGTGTAGCATGAACCTTACATATTTTGTTCCTTGATTTAGAAAGGAAATATTTTTTCTGTTGTCAGATAGGTAATAAGACTTCTTACTGTTGAGGACTTGCCTTTACAGATGTGTTTTCCTAGGAGGTAGTCAAATGCAGAATGGCTGAAGTCAACAGGTTTTGTTTACCAATCTCTTATCCCATGTTCCTTTCAGGCACAACTTTTTCCTTCAATTCTCTGCATGGAAAGCCAGTACTTATCCCTATGTGTTTTACTCAATGACAAAAGATTTGTGTAGAATATTTTACCCAGGTGTCCCATTGTGTACTTAATACCCAACTGTGTTGCATGTTAAGTCTGCCACAACCTTTTCGTATTCAGGAGTAAGCTAAGATACACTGGTTAGGTATGTGTAAGTGTAGAACTCTTCATTTTTAGAGAATTAACCGTTGGGTAAAAAGATGAGGAAAAAGGGGAGGGAACTTTCTAGCTTAGGATACAAATGCAGCAAAATTTGTAAGGTCAGATGGTCTCTTCCATTCCTTAAACCACTGAGTAAGGGACACTGGTTACTTAGGCCTGCTCCCTACCTTTTCCTTTAAATGAAGTAAAACATCAGTAAAAAGAATCTTGAGCTGTGCAAGATGCTAAAACTGCCATCCTGGATTACCAAACTGCTGCTGGGATCAGTGCCTGAATAGCTGTTCTGTGAGACTATGACTATTAATTCATCAGTCGGTGTGACAACGTGTGGGAAAAGTGTCTTTCACTACACATGAAATTATCTAGATACCAGCTCATTATGAAATAGGCATTTTCAACTGCTTGATATAAGTGCCCCTATTAATTGGAAAAGATTGTTACAGTAAAGTTTGACATACAAATAAAATATTGGAATGAATTCTTCAAGTGCAAATAGGGCTGCTGCTAAACAGTGAGAATCTGATTGGCTTTGCTTCTATGCACATGGCACAATGGAGATTACTGACGTGGGAAATGAGAGGCTCATGTGACACGGTGGAGAAGAGCCTGTAGTGCAGGTCTTCACATGGGAAAAGATGCACTGGTGCAGTGCCATGACTGCTCTCTGCTGCCCATAGGTAGCACCTGGGACTGGAAGTCCAAAGAGGAGCCGTAGGGTTGACATGGGAACCTGTAACTTTATGGTGCTGCCACAGAGAGCTGGGAGGTGACAACAGGGTGAGCTAATATCCTCTCAGTCCCTTCTGTTCTGTGGTCCCCCTCCAAATCCAATGTTTTATATAGCTAGCACTGAGCAAGTCATGCCATTGTCAATTTAACATTTTTCTTTAAGCAGCACAATATGACCTCAACAAGGGTTTGCTTAAGAGGCTGACTGATTTAAAGATAAGATTCAAAATTTGTTGAAATAACTGGTGGCTTCAGGGAAGTTATGACTGTTTCCATCAGGCTGAAACTGGTCCACTGTTTTTAATTTTCTGTAGCATGGTATCACTAAGACATTTTTTATCAGATAGTAACGTGTTTAAAAATAACATAAAATACGTGAAATGTGATCTCTCTCTTTGTAATGTTCATATAGCCTTTGGTGATACAACCTACTGAACTGTAATAAATGGCTGATGCTGATTTTGTAAATCTGTAGTGTCTGGTCTAAAATAAGAATAACAAAAAGTGGGGAACACGGAAAAGACAGTTCAGTATTATGTGTAGCTAGTACAAGATTTAAATTGGGTAATTTGTTCTTTATAGTGTTCTCTGTACAGCTGTTAAATATTAGTGAAGTTCAAAAATGAAACAGGTGGTAAAGTAGCTTGTAGAGATATGAAAACAGCTGAGATGTTATCTAACTAAAATCTGTGTGGTTTGTAGCCTAATCTTGTATTTTGTACTTGAATGTGACAAGTAACCTTAAAATCTTCTCTCTACCAATCTTCAGATTCCATGTTCTTCTATTTTTAGTGACATTTACTCGTCCTTTATGCCACACGTGAAAGTAAAGTGTAACCTCTTACCCATGCTGCCGTTGATTACAATGTTAAAATAGAATTTTGAAGTCTTTCCTCCAAACCGCGTCTTTGACATTTCTTCTTAAGTCCTGGAACTCCAGTTGTAAGAATTAGCTTTAAGCTGCTGCTTTCATCAACATTATTGGAGGCTTTCCTCGTTTGAAAGGAACGTAATCAAAAGATTTTGAAAGTAATGCAGTGCATTGGGATGCCAAGAGGTTTGGTTTGAAGGAAGCCTGAACTGTCAGCTTGTTTAAACCAGACCGCTTCTGCCAGCTTTTGTGCATGTCAGGCTAGGTATTCTGGGGGGAGCTACCACATTCTAGTGCAAACATCACCAGTGAGATGCTTCTGTTCATTTGTTTTTAAGGTTTAAGGGAAAATCAGTTTTGCACAACAACAAAGTTTATAAATACTTTTCATTTAATTAGTTAGGAGCTATAATATGAAAGACAGCCAAAAGAACACTAGTGTGTATTTGATAAATTACTTGGCTTCTTGTTGTCTCCACTGAATTTAACTATTGCTTAATATTTCCTGGCTGTTTTTATCAGAAGAAAAATACAACACTTATGTAAAATTAAAAGCAGATTGTATTTCACCCAGGAAGAATGTGTCCTTGTCAGAGACTATCACAGATTAAGTTCTGTTAGACTTTTCAGTAAATTATATTGACATTTTGAGGTGGTGGAATTCACCTCATTTGCACTCAATATCTGGAACTAGTAATTAAGAACACATGCCACAAAACTCACAGCTGTGTTTGTAAGTGTATCTTACACAGTATGTCTTAGCGTGATGGCTAGGTTGAAATGTTAGATGTTAACCTTTTTTGTAAATATTTTATATGTATGATGATTAGGCTACTACTGTTAAACGTTTTTGAAAATGCCTTTTAAATGGTTTTTCTTGCCCAATGCATGAACTCTTATAAATTTGGAGTTGTCAGCAGGCTATCTGGGAGCACAATGGAAAGGCCCAGGCACAAAGCACCCAAGGTCTGCTTTGAATGAACTAAAGCACTGTCCGTGTTTGATCAATCCATCTTGTTTTATTCTTTTAAACTAGTTATTGAAATGCTCAGCCTTTACTTTCCTAGAAAAGCAATAGATTTATATTATTAACTACATGGTTAGCAGCTAACTTTCAGGGCTTTAATTTGTAAGTTTAAATTGAGATATTGATTCAAAGTGAATATATAAATATTTCTGAAGATAATCTCATGGTAAGCGGAAGATATGTTGGATTTTTTTTTCTTAGTATTTTTAAGAGGCAAGTAGAATGTTGAGGCTTTTTTGCTTTAACCTAGTTTACTCTGGTTCTGAAGACCAGAATTTTATTCTGTATTTTAAAAACTATATTGTCATCACACCTACTACTCTTTTCTTCTGGTTTTGGTGTGGTGGGGTTTTTTTTTTGTTTGTTTTGGGTTGTTTTGTTTTGGGTTTTTTTGGTGTGTTTTTTGCTTGTTTGTTTGCTTGGTTGGTTTTTTGTTTGTTTTCTGGGTTTTTGGGGGGGTTGAGACTTCTCTGGAGCGTATAGCACATCTTCATTTTAATGGGGTTTGATAAACAAATGCAGAAAACCTTTTGTGCTTCTGGTTTTGGGTTTGTTTTTTTTTTTCTAAATCTACATTGTGGTTACATTTGTATATAATGCAAATTTGTGTAACAATGCTTAAACTTATAGTACATGTATTATATGTGAAGAAAAAGGTGGTTATGTCGTTGGCTCATGTAATATATGGTAGGCAAAATGGGGACCAACAGCTGAGAGACTTACCTGCTTTGTTTTTAAAGAACCTCTTCTGGTAAGGTTTTAAGGCTTGGAACTGTGGATTTTAATTAATTTTATTTAAAATTAAAAAATAAATGTGGGGGTGTGTGTGTGTTTTTTTTTTTTTTTTTTTTAATCCTTCATACCTGTGGAATTTTGAATCAATTCAAACTGTGTGGGTTCATGCTTGGCAAAATAGGAGGGCCCTGGCCCACTAAAGCATGAAAGTCCCCTTTTCCTTTCCCAAAGCCAAGATCTACTTGGGGTATTATATCGCTTGCTACAGGGTAGGCTTTAATCATAGTTCAAAACAGTTTGGGGATGATGACACAAGAAGCCCTGTGCTAACTAGTCCTTCATCATACAGTTTTGACCAAATCTGAATTTGTTCTGGTCTTGCCATGAATGCTGAAGTAGCAGCTTTGCCCTTTCTGAATGCATACCAGTCATAGAGGCCCAAAGTCCTTGGCCATATAAGAATCTCTAAAGTCAGCAGATTGTTTGCCAAGTATTTGACCTTGTCTGGCTATCATATAGGTAGTATGCTTTCTGATTCTTAGGACAGGACCTTCAGATGAGATTATTGTTCTTGCTGTGATAGGAAGAATCACCAAAGTGATGGCCTGTAAAGGCCTTCACTTGCCCTATTTATCTGCATAGCTCCCAGATGCATGCTGCAGTGACCAGGAATCCCAGTCCTCTGATTGCATCTGGATTTCCTTTGGAAACTGGAATTTTCTGCATGAATTCCAGCCACTGTTTAAAATCAAAGTTTTCAGGCTAATGGAGCCACAGGTTATTATTTTTCTGCCACTTCCGCCATGATGGATCAGTTCAATCCTAAAGTAAAAGGTACACTTTTTTTTTTCTCCTTCCCATGTTGTTGTTGTGTGCTTTTGTGTTGTGTTGTTTTGTTTTTACATAAAGATTACATGAAGGTCTTGGAGATGTGCATGTTCCCCCACTTCCATATTGTGACATTATTTGTTCTTAAAGTAAAGCCAGCTATAAGTAATACCTTCCTCTTTCACACTAAAAAATGAACAAGTAAAGTCTTTCTTTTCATGGTGTTTCTAAATGGTATTTTTTTATTGCTTTAAAATGGTAAACTGAACTTGTACTTCCTAGGCTTTCTCAATCCAGTAGGCCATAGGCCAACCATACCTTCTTTGTAATACTGAAGTAGGCGGGCAATAGAAATATTCTTCTGCTCAAGTAGTCAAAATGCATCTTTAGGAATGTAACTTTAGAAGTATTGATACTGTGTGTATTAGAGCAGAAAAACGTGCAGGGTTGATGGATCATGGGACTAACAGAATTTGGATTTATGTTTGAACAATGATGTGCAAGGACCGTATCTTGGTTTAGTACTCGGAATTGCATATTGTGTGTGACTTGAACATGTGCTTTGGCATGTTATGTGTGTACACCTGTACGTAATTAATATGAAATTTTAAAATGCCATACTGCATATATTTTTCAAAGACTCATGGTTTTTTTGAGAGCATCTATGTGGGAATTTCCACCAGAATTTGAGGAAGTTTTAGTGAAGTTGAGGTAATGTAAAACATTGGGGGTGGGGGGGAAAAGTCCACCACCTCCAAATTGCAAGAAAGAGAATTTATAAAGGCAACAACAACAGCATGATGCCTGTGACAGGTTGGTGGTTTGTGGTTTTTTGGTGGGGTTTGTTTGGTGTTTTTTTTTTTTGTTTGTTTGTTTGTTTTTAGCGGAAATAAGTGTAATACAGACCCTATGGAGCCAGAACTGTAACATCTTTGTATATACAGCTATAAGTTTCTAGGGCAATTGTGTAAACCAGGACAATCTACACCAAACACCTCAAACCCACCAAACCAGAGTGGCTGCATCCCAGCTGCCAACTGCTGCAGGTGCCTGGCCAGTGCCATGTGCCTGAGCTGTGGGAATTGCTTGGAGGACTGCCAGAGAGTCAGCCTACAAGCATACCAAACAGGACTGTTCTAGCAACTTTTTTTGGCATAGATGATTGAATGTTATGCTCGGGAATGTTCTCAGACTTATTAAATTTGCTAGTATAAACGTGGCCAATATTTCCCTCTTCTGCTGAGCCACACTGATTTCTAAATGTTTTTATTAATAGAAAATTATCATAGAGTTTCTGAAATAAAACTTGTACCATTCTGTAGTTGGTACCTGCTTTTAACTACTGTCTTTCCACTAAACTTTAAGTAAATAATTATTCTTACCGAAGCCATAGATGCATATACATGGGGCATGCATGTGTGTATACATGGGTTCTGTGTATATGCATATTCATAATATGTATTTTTCTTAGTTTTCACACAACTTTATTTTCTTTTCAGTGGGATGCCATAACTGAAATGGATGAACACAATCGTCCCATTCACACTTACCAGGTATGTAATGTGATGGAGCCAAACCAAAACAACTGGCTTCAAACAAACTGGATCTCCCGTGATGCTGCACAGAAGATTTATGTGGAAATGAAGTTTACCCTGAGGGACTGCAACAGTATTCCATGGGTACTGGGAACCTGCAAGGAAACTTTCAATCTCTACTACCTGGAGTCAGATGAGTCTCATGGAGTAAAATTCAAGCCAAACCAGTACACTAAAATTGATACTATTGCAGCTGATGAGAGCTTTACCCAGATGGACTTGGGTGACCGCATTCTTAAACTCAACACAGAAGTTCGTGAGGTTGGGCCAATAAATAAGAAAGGATTTTATCTTGCTTTTCAGGATATTGGAGCATGCATCGCTTTGGTCTCAGTCCGTGTTTATTACAAAAAGTGCCCTTTCACGGTCCGTAATTTGGCTATGTTTCCTGATACTATTCCAAGGGTTGATTCTTCCTCTTTGGTGGAGGTACGGGGCTCCTGTGTGAAGAGTGCTGAGGAACGTGATACTCCAAAATTGTATTGTGGAGCAGATGGGGATTGGCTTGTGCCTCTAGGACGATGCATCTGCAGTGTAGGATATGAAGAACTGGATGGCTCCTGCCATGGTAAGAAAACATTGTTTGATTATTTTTTTTTTAAAGTCTTATGATGTTGTATGCACAGCAAATAACTTGTTGTATATTGGAAATATTGCATCACACCTTCAATGAATGCCACTTGTCCAGAAAAAAGCAAGGTTATTTGAAGTCATGATATTGTGGATTTCTAAGAAAATATTTGGTTATTAAAGATGATCTTCATTTTGTTTAACTAGTTGCCCAAAATGCACACATGTACAGATCAGCTAGTCACCTTGACTCCTTCTGTAGTTACTGGAGAAGAGTGCACGTTTTGGAGCAGGATTCCTCTACCATTTTTTAGGTATCTGTGGCGGGATCAGATGGGCAGTGACTGGGGGGGGGGAAACAAAAAAAACCAAAAAAACACCAAACCAACCTCTTTTTTCCTCCATATGTCTAAAAAGGGAATCTAGTCAGTTAAGTCGGACTCAGATCTTTGTAAGCACATAGAGATGGAGGAGATAAATTCACCTGAGGAGATAATGTCATTATTCATGCTTCTGTAAAACAAAGGGTTTAAAATGCCTCCGTGAATAACATGCGTGTTAACGTAGTAGAAAATCAGTAGGTATCAAGCTCAATTAGAGATGTTTGAAGCCCTATTCAGAGTTAATACAAAAGGTTAAAATCTAAAGTGCTCAAAATGGTTTCATCACAGTACATAAGTAATGCTATATATCTAATACTGGTTTTCAGAGACTAACCTACAAACGTGGCAAGACATTGTTTGTGAAGCAGGTGTCAGTACCTCAGTTAGTTGCTGAATGTTGTTTGCCACCTTCTTGTGTCTTAAGAATTGTCTATCTGAGGATAGCTGTGCTTGGTGACTTATCTTCAAGAACTTTGCAGAGACCGCGCTCTGTGCTGGTATGTATAGAAAGACATAGTACTGCACTTTGTCGCTATGACAGTGAATTAAGGATGTTTCAAATCAAGGTTTCAGCTTGGAGACGACTACAAAGGGAAATGTATTTTCTTCCCTTACCTGCCCCTCACTTTTGCAGGTAGGACAGTGAACACATGCAGGAGCAAAAAACATGTCTTCTGCCCAATCCAAGTGTTGTTGTGGTTCATTAACCCTCTCTCTGCCACTCTTTCAAGAGTGGTTGCACTTGTCAAACTTTGTGATAACTGGATTTCATGCACAAATGGAAAAATTCAGATTACTTAAACCGTTGTGCTGTTTAGAACATGAATACGTTGCTAAAACTTTAAATGCTGTGCTATACTTGAGTAAAGCCCAGGACTGAAGATTTTTTTTTTTAATGTTTGGTGGATTCAATTTGAGACTACTATATCTACTATGGAGAACATGCACGTTGAGACTTATTTTCCACCTGCCAGGACTGCTGGATAGGTGACACTTAATCATAAAAGGCATGCATATTTTCTTACTGCACAGTTTCTTAGTAGTTTGTTGTTTTGCTAGCTTCAGGAGGATTTACTAAAGGACACGTATACTTTGCATGTTCACTTCTACTTTATGTAATAGTTTCACAATGACTTGAGAATAAGGTACTATTTCTGTAGTAACAATTGTAAAGAAAGCTTCGGTAGCCACCAAGATACAAGTCTGCTTTGGTTCAACATTTGCTTTGTAGCAAAAAGGAAGAGAAAGAGTCCATATCCAGAGATTATGCAAGTGACATTGCTATTGCCCAAATAGCTCCTCAGATTTGATGGTATTAGGCAAGCTGGACAGCAACCTTGGATAATATAAAGCATTAAAAGCACACTATGCATTGTAATCAGAAAATGCAATTTACTTTGTTGTCTGATCTTGATGGCATTAATTATCAAAATAAACTCATTGCAAAGATACAATTTTGACATTGCCATTACTGGAAGCAAGTATAACTTTATGTAGAAAGTCAAAAGGTTTCTCTCTTAATGGGATAAGGATTTTTTTTCCAAGACATTAACGCTCAATGAATGTTCTGTCCATTATGTGAGTGAGTCATACTCTAGGACTGCACATGAGCAATATAACCAGCAACCAAAGCCCACAAAAAATGTCAGGAAACTTTTCCGCTTTGCATTGACTTCACTCCTTTATTCAATTGGCAGTCCAGGCTGCTGCTGAACAGGTACCTCCTAAATGAAATGGAATACCCAAAGCCATGAGTGTTTGCATGATCTTATCTATTTACCCCCAGAGTAACAAATTACTATTTTGAAAATTATAATCTAATAGAGTTTCCATATGTGTTTTGAAATAATTTTCATAAGTGTCTGGTCATCTTCAGTGCATTTTAATATTAATACTAGTACTACTTTTCTGACAGTTTTTCAGGGTATTTTTGTCTTGCATTCCTTCATGAATGTCATGCCTAAGGCAAGCGCAAATGTATAAGGTACTTTCAGAACTAAAGAGCAACGATTTAATTTCACTAGTGCCCACTCTTCAGCTCTTGTGCTTAAACCGTGAATTGGAAGGGTTCCTGTCAGGGTGGCCATGTTTCCCTTTGTGCCAAAGCAGCTGGTGGAGATGCATGCTCGTGCAGCTGGGAGTGCTTTTCTACAATGTGACTTTTTTGAGCATTGTGAACTGAAGTGAGATCACTACCTATGTTGATAGCAGTCTTTGACAGCCATGATGTCCTATTTTGAGACTTTGCTTCTTGGCTGAGACATGAATCAGAAATTCAGAGTTTAAAAGGTTTGTCACTTGTAAATACATCCTGAACTAACTCTTTCATACCCATTAAATTGTAAAATTTCTGAACATTACTAACTTTCTATGGGAAAATTTGTAAAATTTATATTTAACTTGTTTTCATGGGGGCAGGGAGGGGTGGGTAGGTGCGGGGAGAGGGGGAGGCACTCCATTTTAGTCTACTAAGACCTGAGATGTATTTATACAATCTTCATGTCTTCTAGGTCCCTCCTCCAAATCCCAACCCAAAGCTCTTTTGTCCCTCCCATTCTACCGCTGGACTTACATATCTGATGTATATGTAATATACATATACATATGTATGTGACTGAGTCTTGGAAGTACTTGATGCTGTTCTGTCAGTGCTTCTTGTAGACGTACTCTGTCATGTACTCAAAACTGGTAACTATTTCTTTCTTCTGCATGAAAACAACTTTAAAAATAATAATTCTATATTTTGAAATCTGTTCTGGTAAGTAGTTGGGTGCTGGGCAATACACACTAATACTTGAATATTTTTTTTCCTGTGTGCAAATGGTGTCAAACATTAAATTATACGCCAGCACATGGCTCAGTGGGGAATAATAAGCTCTTCATGGCAAATATGGCTTATCTGTCACAGAATTTAAAAAGTAAATTTCTGTTTTGATATTTGGAGATACACAGTCTTTAGTTAGGAAGTACTAAATGGCATAAGAAATTATATTCTGCCTTTGTCGTTGCTTATAGTTTCACAAAGCAGCAAGAATGGGAATAAAAAAGTCTTTGATCAGTTTTACCACTGTTGTTAAAATCATAGGGAAGCAAGTAAAGTAGGTTTTGGCAGTTGAAAATAACCTAACTGGCAACATTTCAGTTACTTCAGTATGCTGATTTTATGCATATCTCTGTCTGTGAATCTATCAGTATTCCCTATCCATTGTATTTGCTTTTAAAAGGATTACTGCAGTGTGAAAGTGTTTGAGAAGAATTCATAACTGGATTAAAATATCCATACTTATTAAATGTATACCCCAATGTATCTAGATCAGTTCAGAGGTATATTGATAGAGAGTTTTTCATTAATTTGCAACTGCCTTCCTTTCCTGAAGTCAGTGGGGAAAAAGTCACATTGATTTCAGGAGGTTCATTTATTTGTGCGTCACGTACATTTCTTAATGGCATAGAATGAAGAAAAACCATCGTCTTCGAAGTGATTGTGTAAACAATCTGTCGCTCTTCGATTTGAATCTACTTTCAAGGTTTTCTCCCTCAAAATCCTGAAATAGCAGCAGCATAAACATACTCTTCTTTTTCTTTAGGCATTAATAAAAAAGTTAGTACCAATAATTTGCCAAAGCTGTTCATAAATGGCTCTAATATAAAGTACTTGCTTTGCTAAATGATTGATACCAGCCCCATTCACAAGTCATAGCACAGAAGGAGATGCTGCACAGGATTCTAATAAACATCCGGTAAAAGTATCAAGTTCAGTGTCACCTTCTCTGAATGTCAGTCCAAGACAAGAATTGTGCTAAACTTAACAAATGTGTGATATATCCAGGCCATATCAGGACTTTGGGTGTTCGGGGTTTTTCTTCACACAGAAAGAAACAATCGTGAGAAGGAACAGTATATAGACTAAATTACAATAGTTCTTTTTAGGAATGATATAGTAGTAATTGGGTGACTGTTAACAAAAGTTTGATTCTTTAACTTACCAAAAATTATCTGAATTACTCAAGACTAGCAATTAATTGTAGAGAAAAATTCAATTATATATAGCAAATATAATTAGTATAGTAATTTCAGAATTTATTTTAGTCTTAACCAATCAAACACAACGCAGAAGTGTATTTTAACTGTAAGAAGTTGATTGTCCTTGAGGAATATTGTCAGTAACCCCTTACCTCCCCAAGGATGTTTTGTGGTATGGTTGAAGAAATCTTAAAAATATAAACCAGGCATTGACAGACTCACCTGGTTTGTTTTAATTAAAACAAATACAATGAGAAGTGGGAATGTAAAGTTCAAATTCTTTGACCTTCACTTGACTGAACAACACTTCCTAGGCATACTAATGCCTGAATGCATTGAGCATATGTTTAATTGAACAAATGTTTCTTTCTGTTATTCACTGCTTGAATTTGTGATAATGTTTTGGTGTTAGGACTTCTACCTTGGCAGCCTATCTTCAGCCATTTCATCTGATTCAATTAGAAAATATTTTCCTTTTGCAACTATGAACTAACCCTGTCCTCATATACGTACCTATAGCATGTCTTTGTTACTGGGAAACTGAGAAGTTAGTATTACAGTCATGCTTTAGTTACCTGTCTGTTGGCATGAAAACAGGAAAGGCAGGGGCGGGGGAAGTACATTGGAATGGCAACTTTCCCAATAGTTACAGAGATACAGTATTGTATAAGGTTCTGTTTGGTTTTTTTCCCAGGTATTTATTTAGTCATGAGACCTATTCTTCTTTGCCAGCTCATAGGCACCAAAGGGCCTGTAAAGGAAAAGTATAGAAGGATTTGGACTACAAAAAAAGGGACAAAATAAGATTAAATTTTAATTTGGAAGACTGCAAATTATTTTTTAAGAGAAAATCTTTCCACACAGAGAGTCCCTTCTGCAGCAGAGCTGGGACAGTTCTCTTGAGCTAGAGTAGATTCCTGTGATGAAGGGTGCAATTCCCTGCCGGCTCTTTTGGATAGCCAGAGATGGGAATTTGTCAGGCAGGCTGAATGAGTGAAGGACTGAGAAGATCCACTGACTGTTCTTTCTCTGCTGTGGAATGGGACAGGTGCAGAGGGTCCTGGGACTTCTTGCAGCTACATGGCTGCATTAGCTGATATGATCTGTCTCCTAGATCACTGCAGGTGATTTTCTTGTTGGTGGAAGTTGCTTCAGTGCCCTTAAGTACCTTTTTCCTTTCCAAATACACAGCAGGCAAGTAGGAAGACTGATAATACAAACTTACAAGTTTAAAAAATGAATTCTCATTGAAATCTTGATTCCCGCTGAAATTGAAGTAGTTTTCAAATTTTCTCCTTTTGATTTCAATTTCCTCCTTTCAACTGAAACCTCAAGTGAAACCTCACAGTGAGCCCATCTCAAAGATAGTCATTGCAGTGTGCACATGCAGCAGTGTTGTGCAGAAAGCCGGTATCAATTTGTGAAGGAGCAGGAGGGGAGGTAGGTGGGAGCGTGCGTAGAGGTAACACTAGAGGTGGCATGAAGAAGGTTAGGAGGAGTGATTAGGTATGGTGATATACTGGCCAGTATCAACTCCATCGTTATTCTTCACTATCCTTTGTTTTCCTCTACATGTTTTGTTTAGCAGGCATCCTTTGGCAACATCCCGGAGAGCAGGGAGGACGGGAAGGCTACAAAATTCACTGAATTCTTCCCCCTTCTGCGGTGTCAGAGGGGGTAGTTGTATATCACAATCTTTTCTGCACTGATCTCTTATGAGATAATTTAATTTTTTTTTTAAATAGTATCTGTGATTTATTGCCCAATTCAAAAAATTATTAAACAGTTGCACTATTTTTTAAAGTAAACAGCCATATCATTTGTTGGAATTTATAGCAAGTTCCTAAATATGCAATTGCTCTGGAAGAGGTTCACACTTTTTTATGGTGCTCAAGAAATGGTGGTTTATTTTACGTAATTTATGGATGTCTGAAGAGCTTTAGATTCCAGTTTTCAATGGTAGTACTTAAAACCTTTGTGGTTATTAGTGATATGTATTTTCCACTGAAAAACCTACTCTTTAGCCTATGTAAGACTACACAACATCTGTGATCGCTCACAGTGTATTTTAACTTGAATTCTGAATATGGATTAAATGGCATTGTGGTTTGACATTTCCAAATTCAGTTTTTAGGTTGAACCACTAAATAGATGCTTTTAGTACAATCCAAGAACAGTCATGAAAAAATTAGGAATTGTGGACAATAGCAGATCTGTAGGTAACAGTATAAAAAAGCAATCGATAATGACTCATTCAAATCTTCTGAATATACTTAACCACATATAAATCCTAGCATACTGCAAAAAATTGGACTTGACCTGAACTTAAGAACTGTATATATTTACAGTAGATTAAAATTTAAATGACTGTTGTGGGGGGACATTGCAGATGCTACTGGTAGCACTTTTATGTTCATACATACTGTTTTTAATTCCTAAATCCCAGGTCATGTGCCAAGCTATTTCATGCTGTATCACTCTTAAATTTGCATACTACTTCTTCCTCTTGCACATAGAGAACCCTTTTGCCCTTAAGGCTTACAATTAGCGTGAATTAAAAATAACATTGCTGCCTAGCTGAAGTAGGAGGAAAAATATGTGTGGTGGACTGTCTGAAATGAATATGATATTATTTACCATCAGAAAGATGAATTTTTAGTGATTTGGACCAGTCTGAAGAGATCTGACCTTGCTGTATTCAATCACTTTGCCTTTTTCTCAACACTTTTAGGTTGGTTTGATGACTTTTATATTGCTTTAAAATTCCATGTTTGTGCCCTTTCTTATACACTGGTGTCGTGGTTTCAGGTCAGCTCAGTCGGTAACAAAGCACCACGAAGCCGCTCACTCACCCCCCACCCCCTCGCCTGGCTACGTTGGGATGAGGAGAAAAAAAAACAAACAAACAAAACAAAACCAAAAGGCAGCCTTGTGGGTCGAGACAAGGACTGGGAGGGATCACTCCCCACTTATGGTCACGGGCAAAAGACAGGCTCAACTTGGGGAAGAAACAAAATCAATTTCATTTACTACAAATCAAAACAGAAACAAAACACAAGGGTATTAGGAAGGGAAACTAAACATCAGAACAACCTCCCCCCACCCCTCCCGCCTTCCCGGCTCAGTTCACTATCGATGCCTTCTACCTCCTCCCCCCGGCGGCGCAGGGGAATCGGGGATGGGGGTTGAGTCAGCTCGCCGCACATCGTCGTTGCCGCTTCTCTCCTCAGGGGGGAAGATTCCTCTCTCGTTCCCTGCTCCAACGTGGTTCCTTTCCGCGGGATTCAGTTCCTCACAAACTTCCCTGGCGCGGGTCTTTTTCGCGGGCTGCTCTCCCGTCTCATGCTGCTTCAGCGCGGTTTTTACCATGGGGTTACGGCCATCTTCGGGAGCTTCCGCTCCACCGTTCACCCCCCTGGGCTGCAGGGCCATCAGCCTCCTCAGGCTCCTCCTCCTCCCCCTCCACTTCCATGATTCCAGTGTCGGCAGCGATGTTCCTCTCAGGTTTCCCCCCCACACTACCGGTTCCCCTTCTTAAATATGTTTCCCAGAGGCGCTGCCACCGTCACTCCCCGCCTAGAGGCGGGTCCGACATTTTGGCGCGCGGGTCCGACATTTTGGGGCGGCGAATAGTTCCAGCAACTTCTTAAAGGGGCCGCCTCTGTAGCCCCCCTCCCCTGCCACCAAGGGAAAACCGCGCCACACAAACCCATAACAACTGGGTACAAGGCTAGCTCCTGCAAAGCTTCTAAAGATATGCATGTTTTTGGGTTTGGGTTGATTTGTTGTATTTGCTTTTGTTTGGTTGTTTTTTTTTTAATTGTAGCGTTTTCGTATCTTCTTTTCAGTGTCTTAAAACGGAGGACATTAAGTTTGTTACTGAATTTTTTTGTTTGTTTGTGAGGGTTTACTGCAACAAAGTGTTAGGAATTAAATAGGTACCTAAGGGCACCTGTCTTCAATGACTACCTGAGTTGGCAGCCAGAAAAATCTCAATACCATGTAAATTAATGTTGTAGCTCACACCCAACCCTTTTTACTTTAATCTATAGCCATCTGCAGATTTGTTCAGCTGGATAAATTGTAACATGAGGAATTTGATAAAACAGCTGGAAAGGGGTGCTGCTTCAGAAGTGATGATTTAAAAAACAAGCAAAACACTTAAATATTTGATTTTATGTAGCAAGGAAACTACACTGATACTAAATGAACACAAGTTGTTTGCACAATCCTGTCACATCATACTGACTTATCCTGCATTATTTTGAGCAAATAAAGAACCTTACAGTAGCCACCATAACCTGGTTTCCAGAATATTTGGCTGTAAAAATACAAATTAAAGCATTGATTTTTCTAACTGTATCTGAATAAATTATGCATATATAGGAAACTCAATGCTTGCAAATGGAATTAATCCTAGGAAATTACTATTTTTCACTTTGATGCTGAAATGTGCATTGAAGTGCAGTATTTGGTGTGAAACCTACTTTGGTGGTGGAACAAGGAAGCCAGCTTAGGTTAAATAGCAAAAACGGCCATTACTTTCTGTTTGGACACATAGCTGTGAAGTTTAGGAAGCAAAGGCATGCTGATTATGCAGGTATGCGTCTTGCTTTAGGTTTTGTGTTAGTGTATACCATTGGATATTGATCCTACCAGCTATCCTTGATAAACAGTAGACAAAAATTGTCAAAGGGACTGCAGTGATTGATTTTGTTGTTGTTGTGTATGACTCTATGACTCAGTAATATAGCTGCGTGATTTGACATAAGCAGCAGCCCATAGTAAATTAGAATTATTGGTTCTTGCTCTGCTGAGAGAAGTACACTCCAGCGACGGTCACATGCAAAACTTGTTATACTACTGGAAACAAATTGTTTGTTTTAGAAAATGCATATATAAATACAAATGTATTTGTGTATCTATTCAACTGTGTATAGAATAAGTACATTGTAAAACTGTTTGATTTATTATTTTTTAACTTGCTGTGCAGATTTCTCAGCTACTTTGGTAACTTCCGCTACCCCTCTAACCCCACCACTAACCATGCATTAGGCTCATACGTGGCACATCTCCTCCTTGTAGGGTCAGTAGTGGGGCTGTGTTTTACGATGTGACACGGGATAACAACAGTTCAGGTCCACAGACTTACGCTGTAGGTGTGATGGGGCTGGCACATATAGTTTGGGAGCTTGCAAGGGACTCTTGTGCTGTGCTATGTGTGCGAGTGCCGGAGTGGGAAACAAGGACAAAGTCTGTAGGTCTCATTCACAAATCTTCTGTAAATCTATGTGCAGGTAGATTTCCCTACATATGATAAGACACTGCCTTCCAACAATAACAATCTAGTCATAACTGAGTTCTTGGTCAAGCCTTGTACTTGGCTTGCCAGTCCCAAAATAGACTTTTCATGAAATCTGGTATTAATAAATTCAAAGATGTTTATTTGTCAGAAATAAACAGATGCATGACAACTTACCAAGTTCCTTTCATATTGGCAAAAATGGGAATAACAGAAAGACTGACAGGTTGGATGCTATACTGTGGCACGAGTTGAAGAAGCCAGGTACTAACCCTGCGTTACTGTCTTGTGTTCCTCACTGTGATGGGATTTAGCCTCAAAATGTACTTCACATCCTAGAGAGACTAACAGAAATGGTGCCTGTCTGTTCTTGGGTAATACAGCTTTTTCTTGCTTGCCACATAATTTTTCTTCTTGTTCTAGGAGTCAGTAACTAAAGCTTGAGCTCAAACACTTCAGTTTAATTTGCTTTGTGCAATGAACATTTTCCTTTACACATGATCAATCTTAACTGTTTCAATGATCAAATATATTGAATGTAGGTGAGTTTTGCTTGATTGAAAACCTTGGGCTGCTCTATTTAATGGATGTAAAAGTTCAGCATTGGTTGCTTGTATCCCATTACAGCTGTAGGAGGCTTTCCTCCAGCTGGAAGAGAAGTATGATGGGGTTTTCTTATGGTTGAATATATTCTTCTCAGTATGTAGGTTTCTTCAATGTGCTGAAAAATGTACACCTTTATGAGCTCTGAAGAGGTCTTTTGTGACAAGCACGTGGAAGAGAATAAAACCATAATGGTTCACTTTTAAAGACCTAATAACACTTGTTCAATACAAAATGTGTTCTGTTAGGCATTGAATTAATTGAAAATTGCAAAAGATAAATACTTTGTGAGGAAGCTGTGATTTACAAACTTGGCCACTAATTGGACAAAGGAACACTTTGACTATGTGTACAGCACAATTATGTAAAAATCATGTCTTAAGGACTTCCATAGCCCTGTGTTGCAGCAAACTAACAGTTCTGGCTTAAATAAGGGTTTGATATATTTGTCTTTGTGGAAATTCAGTTTCTAGAATGTTTGTTCATCGTTAACTTTTTGTGGTGGAGCTCTGAATAATAAAAATAAATATAAACTGAGAAAAAAATGCAGTCGGGGTGCTCAGTGAAAGTTTCCAAGTTTTTACACTACAATAGGCTGTGGATTATTTAAATAACGATAAGAAATGTCGCTTTAATCTTAACAGTTTATGTACGTATGTATACATATATAATACTTGGAGAATTCTGGCTCAGAAATTCTCAGAATCTAAGAATTAGGGTTTTTTTTAAGACTCTTTCTCATGCTGCTGCTGAGCACAAGCACTTAAATTTATAGTTTGAAATAATTGAAACATTTTAAAATATCATTATTGTTTCAATATAGATGATGTCCCTTTGAGAACTCATAAAGTTGAGCTCCAAAATCTGAAGATAATCACCAGTGCTTCCTCCGAGGCAGGTTATTAATCAGTAACACATTCACAAATAAACCATAAAACACATTCTGTAATGGAACTGTTCCCGTAGAGGTTTCCCATCATTTTATTCAGTCAATTATTAAAGCATTTATGATGAGAAATGTGATTTCAAAAGCAATCAATAAAGGGTTTCCTCTTGCATAATGTAGCCTAGGTATCACAAGCAAGAGTGAAGTAACTGTGCAACAACATTTCTGACAAAGTTTGTCTCAAATATAAAAACACGTATGCGTGTTTAAAAATTTGAACTGTATTTGTTTTTGGTAACTCTCGGTAAGAATGCAAGTGAGACGAGATTTGCTTTAGCCAACTGACTTATCCTTTTTTTCCTAAAACTGAAGGTTGAAAATAATACCATGTTTTACATGATATGCAAAAATAGTAAGTTTTACACAGCAAGATTGATGTAGACTATAAAGTCATTCTATGTCATGGACTAACTTAGATTTCAAGGGCAATGGTATTTAAATGATTCTCAGAAATCACCCCCATCAAAATTTGTGTCATGTTAGAAGCATTATTTGAGCAAAGTGGTTCAGAGGCTACTCAAAAGCTTAAGCTCTTGCCAAATGAAGAAAAAAACTAAACCAAAGCAAAATCTAAAAAAAAAAAAAGAAAAGAAAAGGATGGCAAATGCAATACTACTAACACTGCAGTATTTGACTGACACCTTTGTATAAGAGAAAAAGGAGAGGAAGGAAAACTCCCATGAAAGTTGAGGTGCATGTTACAGAGATTTTTCTGTCCTCAGTAGTTTAGGTTGGGGGTTGCACCATGGTACTTCTTGAGGGGGCAGCAGAAGTTTGACTGTGATCACAGCTCCTCCCTAAGCAAAACCATGTCCCCAGCAGTATATCACCTCACACTGCTGCTCGAGTGCAAGGTGCCCTGGAGTTGCTGCGGTGTCAGAGAGCAGGGGTTGTGTGTTGGTCCCTGACCTCTGTTGTGTGTGGAAAGCTCAATGCCTTCAGCTTGATGGAGGCGCAAGTGATGCTCTGCTGTGACTTACAGCACTGAGCCTGCAGCTTTCAAGAGTAGTGATGAAGATGGATGCCTTTTGAGCTGCAGTGCTGTTTGAAGACTGTTGCAGGTCTCTTGTCAAGAAGAGAGGATCAGTAACTTAAACTTCAAAAGGTCAGTTGCTATATTACGTTTGGATACCGAATTCTGAATAGGAAACAGATTCTTTTGGGTCTGTAGTGCCATACTATTAGCTTTAGTGTCCTTAGTGCTTTACAGTCTTTTGTGGGGACCTGGAAGACCTGTGCTGGGAACTGTGCTGGGCAGGCAGCATCAAGTGCTCACTTGCAGAACCATTTCACGTGGCACCTGGTGGTAATATAAAAAGGAAATGCAGCTGGTCATCTGAGACAGCTTAGAGATGCTGTTGTATGGGTTTTTTTTAAACATCTGTACCTGCTCTGACATATCTGTGATAACCTTACAAAGGTGGTGTTGCTGGTACTTGTTTTACTGCTTTATTGCATTGTTATTCTTATTTATTGTTATTTACTGATCTACTTCGTAGCATAGTCCTGCTTGCTAGGCATCTCAGTTCCCGTATCAGTGTGCTCTGAACAAATATGGTTGTGCTTCTACCAGTACTTCCAGTTCACACTTTTGGTCTCACTGCTCTTTCAGCATCAGTCTTGCTGGTGTAAATACCTTAAAGTTTGGCTCTCAAATCTTTGTGTCTGTCTTGGCTCTCATCTCACGAAATTTAGGTTTCTTCAAATAATCTTATTTAGATAGTCAAAAGGCACACAAGCCATTTTGTACAGTTCTATGCAATGTCACAAACATTTAAAAACAACAACAGAAAAACCCCAAAACATGACTGGAAGACAGAAAATTCCTAAAACTTATGGTTCATAATTTTATTATGATTTATAACAAGTGAATTTTATCCAAAGAGCTCATTTGCTGGGAAATCTTTGGAAGATTCTGTTGACAAGTTTACATGTCTATCCCAAAGGTCTTACTTTCGTTGTCCTTTTAGTTAAGTCACTGGCAGAAAGTTTTCTCTTAAGATTTTCAGTGTTCTGTTGATTAAAAGGTAAATATTTCCAAAGATAAATGAACAAAAGAAATAGTTCACATGCTCATCAGTGATTAAACTTGACTGTAGGATTTGAAGAGTCAAACCGAATGCAGTGAATATACTTTATATGTGCAAACTGTATTTTCAGTATGCCTGTTGAACAGGTATCTAGTTGTTTAGACTAACTTTTTCAGAAAGTTGGAATGTATTTATGTTCTGTTTCTTCTGTATTAGCCTACACTAAGCAGTGGATGTGTCCATCTAAGGCACTTTCAGACAAAAAGATTGCATTTGATTGAGTTCATTTCTCTGCAGTTTTCCCCATTATTGTATGCGTTCCCTCTTAATATGATTTCTTTTTTTTCTAACAGCCTTTTTCTGCTACCCGTACCTTATTTTCCACTTGCTTTTATGTAAAAAAGAAATAAAAATTAGTCCTTTAATGTTCTGTACTATTAATAGCGTGCCAAGAACTTGAGTTTGTGAAAGTAGAATAATAAATTTCTTGTTGCTTGGGGAGTATGCATGCATGTTTCTTTATTCTCTTACATACTTCTAGGACAAAATGTTTTCTAAATGTAAAAATTGTTTGACCTGTCAGAATGAGAAGACTAGGCTATTATACTGGTAGAATTAAAAAAAAAAAAAAAAATTATTACCAGCAAAGATAATCCATAAATTCTCATGTTTCAACATCCAGATGGTATGTTCCTGTGCTGAACACTGATGTCCAACTGCACAGGCTAGTTCTGTGGGGTTTTAGAGGAACTTAGGTGTTTATTAGGTGTTTAGTACCCCCAGCAAGGGTAGAGAAGAAAACATAGCCTATAGAAATTAAAGGTAATTCTTACTGGTTGCTGTATATTACCTTTTTCCTACAGGTTTATGCAGCTGATATTTTGTTATAATATGGATTTTAAAATAGTGCCGTTACAGCTGATGGTTCAGAGCAGCTTCTTAAGCATCATTTGAATTAATGTATCCTGACATAATTTCAGGCACAGTGAAAAGTACCTCTGAGTTACCTGTGGAGCCAACCTCCCCTGGAGCAAGCCCCATGGCCCCTCTTGCAGGAGCCCTTCTCCGCTGCATGTGGTCTGGCATGTCTCACCCCTTCCTTAGCTTAGCTCCTTCTCCGAGGCACCAGCTGCCAGTCACTGCTCCCTGCATTTCCTCACCAGCAGCTCACTGAGAGTCTGCCTCAGACCTGATCTCCAGACAGTTACCTGTCACCTGGACTTGGCTTGGCACGTGTCCATCATGTTTAAGAGTTGTCATAATTGAAGTGACAATACATAGGTTTTGGTGATTGGAGTAGATCTAAAGAGCTAAATTAACAAAGACTTACTGTCTGACACATCTCAGAAATGCAGTCCCATAGCGTTTTAGTTGATAGGCTGAAAGTCCTTTTCTTGAAGGGTTTTGTGGGTTGGGTTGGGTTTGGTTTGGTTTGTCTTCCCCCCCTTAATTTTACTTTTAGGATTCCCATCAAATCCCAGGAGAATATTCTGCAGGGAAGAATCTTGAATTCGCAAGAGGTGGCTGACGTGGTGATGGTGGTCTTTTGAACAGTAATTTCTATGAATTTTTCTATCCTGCAAAGTAAATATCTTGGCAAAGGAAGGTGATCCTTGGGAACTAACCTACTTCAGTAAGCTTGTGCTGTTCTAGGGGTATGTCTGCTAAGGGTAGAATAAATTATGTAAAATAGGTCTCATACCTACCAGTGAAACATCTAATGGAGTCAAGGACTGCACTTGAAATGTCTCTCTTTAGAGAAGCGTTTCTTCAAAGGGATAATGATCAAAGCATGAATAAATTCCCAAAGGATATGGAAATGTATGCATAGAGAGATTATACTCCAAATGCTAACAATGAATGTTTAGTTATTTGGTATCTGGCTATTATATAATAAATAGTTATGTATGTGAAATGTCTTAATTTTGCTGTGACAACTTGATGGTATTCCCAGATGTTAAATATTTCAAAGCTTATCTTACATATATTCATAAACAAGATGAAAGTGTTAATTCTAATTAAAATGATGCACAGTTCAGTAGCAGCCCTAATAAAGTCCCTGTGGAACAGTAAATTTAATAGCAATGTGTCTTCTATGCAGAGTCAACATTTAGATTTTAATTTCACTGTAAACTAATCTTCAAGGAAAAACTCAGTAGTCAAGATAGAAAAACTATGAAAAATCATATTCAAAAGTCATTTGAATATGTACAGTATTTTACATACCAGTATCTATGTGTATGGGCAGTTTAGGCAAGAAATGGGAGGAGGGGGCGAAACCCTCCCAAACTTCATGAATATTCCAGTGTTCTGAAGTATTTATTTCACTTGGTGAATATATCTTAATGGTCAGATTTGCTGTCATATTTGCCTGTTACAATTTTGTTTACAATTATTTTTAAAGTAGTATTTGAGAAACCACCATTTTTTTAATGTAATATACTTTAATACCGAACTATTGCATTGTGGAGAAGCCTTATATATGTATGTGTTCAAGATGCTTTCACAGGGATAGCAAGAATTTTAGTGTTGAATCATTGGGATATCGGAGATTGGAATAGTAGTTAAAGATGTAAAAATATTTTTTATTTGTAACTCAGAATAGATTTTCCACCACATTTAACAGAAAACATAAAAGAAGCTACAAAGTCACAAAGAGTCAGGAGGCAGTAAAGACCTTAGGGGAGAGACCTAGGGAAATGCCTGAAGACATGGTTGGGTTGTAGCATTTAGGATGCCAGTAAAGGCAAATCCCAGAGTAGGAGGACATGTATGTTTTCTTTACAAAATCAGACTAGGGATTCTTTGACTCGCAGCAAATGAATAATGCATTTGATTATCTCTGCAAGTATTTCTCTTTGTAAACTATACATTGTTATCATTTTGAATATTATCTCAGTCATTTAAAATTATATGCACAATTACCATAATAGGTCATGACAAACCATGTTAGTAAGAGAAATTCTGTGTTTTGAAGGAATTTGAGTTTTCAAAATGTTTTTGTCAATTCTGAATAAAATCTGGATTCTCTTCAAAGGAAAGTTCTGGGGGAAATTTAGATTGATCAGGTTTGGTTTTTTTTCCTTCTATATTATGCAGTTTAAAATGCTTTCCTTAAGAAACATGAAGTATACTGATGGTGCAAAAATAAAAAAAAATAAATTACAGATTTTGACTGCAGTATAGAAAATTCAACACTTTTGAGTGGTTTTTGGATATATTGATACTGTTGGATCCTTTTTAAAACTATTTTATCACAACCACACAAAATGTTTCACTTGTGATTAGAATATGATTTTTCTGACAAAAGTGATTAATATCTGTTTTTTGAGGGGTTCATATTTTGTGGGTTTGGTCATCCCCCCCCCCCCGGTATTTTACTTTTCATATATTGATATATATTGACTTGGGTTGTGTGGGCTATACTGTTTTTTGTAACTTGATCAGGTGACTAAAACTTTGAAATCAAATTCCATGTGTGAAAGTTCCTAATGTTTGCTGAAATTCCAAATATTTAGTGAAAAGTCCCAAACTAAACTACTGTGTTTAACTGAAAAACAGATAAACAGGGATAGCAGAAGAGAAAGAAATCTGTTTACATCTGTGACCATCTGCACAGGTCAAGGGCACTCATCCTACTCAGCCTCAAGGCACAATGGTGGGCACTCAACTTAGAGCAAAGGCTGCAGCTCTGGCTGGGGGGTCTGCACCATCTACCCCAGTGCTGGCCAATGCCTCCACCCAGACGGAGCTGTGGAATGGAGAGGCTGCAGTGCAGGCCTCAGACTGCAGGAAGTGCCTAGACCTTTCTCCTGGGGCAATGACAGGCAGCAGCCATGCCTGCAGATGGTGTGTCCAGGTGGAGGACCCCCTGCAGCAGGTGGCTGAGCTGTAGGAGGTGGCGAGAAGGCTGTGTAACATCAGGGAGGCTGAGAAGGAGTTAGATAGCTGGTTCCAAGTGCAGTCTGCAGTGGACCCGTGGCCAAACTGCCAAAACCTCCCCCATCAGCACACACAGAAGGGAGAGGGGCCAACAATGCAGAAGAATGGAAGCTTGCAATGGCAAGGACCTGTAGGAGGAAGAGACTTTGCCAGAAACCTGAGGTGCCCTTGCAGAACTGCTTCACTGCTCTGCAGACTGAGAAGACCCATCACATCAGGAGAGATGCTGGAGCTGAGTAAGGCAGCCCCATCTGCTCCCTGTACAACAGTCAGTGCAACTAAGAAAAGGNAGACTACTGAGCCTTGTAGGGTCCACTGACTGTTATCCACTGCTGTTGTATTGGGTGGGCACCAGTGATACAGCCAGGAGCAGTCTGAGGAGTCTCAGGAAGGATTACAGAGCCTTGGGAGCAGTGGTAAGGGACTCTGGAGCACAGGTAGTTTTTCCATCAATCCTCCTGGTCAAAGGAAAAGGGTTTGAAAGGGTCGGTCGAATCTGGCAAACCAACAAGTGGTTACGGGACTGGTGCCACAGCCAGGGGT
>VYZV01014267.1:42208-52743 GCA_013401275.1 Pandion haliaetus | reverse complement strand
GATTGCAAGGCAGGCTACTTCATGATAAATCATAGAGGTTAAACCATTATACCTGAGCACAATATGTGTCATGAAAATTTATTTTAATAATAGCCTTTATAAAAAGTAGTAATTTGCTTTTCTGATCCTTTAGCATGCATCTAGTCTTCTCACAAATACTGAAGTATAGAGATCCTCCCAAGAAGTTAAAAATAAAATAAAATAAAAAAAGAGTGACCAAATTTACCACTTCAGTCCAGTTACTAGAGAATTTTATTCATGTTATTTTAAACTTCACCTTTACATCTAGGATACCAGGGTTAAACTAAAAGAGAAAACTACAAGAGGTTTTTCCTAATTGAATTCAGTTTCTTCTAGTCATTAAAATTCAATCTTCTTCTATTCATTAAAATCACATCTTTAACACATGCCCTTGTTATTCACATCTTCTAATATTATTCACAACACCCACCCAATTACCCATACTTAGCAAATCTAAATGAAATCAATATCTATCAAATGGAATCATGCTCTTCCTGCACTCTATTTCTCAGTCTTAATCAAATTATTTTTATTCCTCCTGTAAGAGCAACATTATTATGTACTTTCAGTACCTTTATTAACAGCAGTTCTGAACCTACAGAAATTCCTTCCTACATGTGCACTCTAAAAATGTTCTTAGTAAGTTCAAGTTAGTCAAGTTGTCACCTAGACCCACTTCATACTAAAGCTGATAGTTGATGTCCCATAGAAGAAAGCTGGTGAACTTCTATCCATAGACCCAATCTACCTTGCTTCTAACCTCTTTGCTAAGAGATTTGCTTTGTGTGGCTGAGCATTCTTACTCTCCTTGCAAGAGTCATTATGAAAAAGACCAATTTATACTCTCTGCTCTGTAATTAGGCCAGGTGATTTCAAAAGGAAGAAAGTAAAGGAATCAGTTCCTTCATCCTGCATAACACAGTAGGATCTCTGCCAGCTTGTGCTGTGTTTTATGCTCAGCAGCATACCTCCTAGTCTAGCCAACCTGCATCAGCAAGATGGCTTTATTGCCAGAGAAGTGCTGGAACCACTTCCTTTGCTTTCCCTCTCCACACCATCCAAGTGGATACATCTGTTTAAAGCAGGATTTCCCCCAATAAGTCTTTTCATCATATGCTTAATTTATCTGGCTAAAATTCTCAAATACAAATTTGACCCTTTTGAATGACTGTCTGAAACAGAAATATCCAGAAAGATTATTTTCCTCTATCTCTTATTGTTACCATCCTCTCTTACCTGATATTTTTTCTGGAGCAGGAAGATATTTTTTTCTGGAGCAAGGAAGACGTACCCTTGGTGGAGAAGGATCAAATCACAGAACACTTAAGCGAACTTGACAGACATAAGTCCTCGGCCCTGACAGGATGCACCCAAGAGTTCGGAGGGAGCTGGCTGATATTATCGTGAGGCCATTCTCAATTACCTTTGTTCAAGTGATTGGGACAAGTGCCCCAAGACTGGAGGAGAGAAAATGTCACTTGTGTCTTCAAGAAGGAGAAGAAGGAAGACCCAGGGAACTACGGGACTAATCTTATCTCTGGAAAGGTAATGGAGCAACTAGTCCTGGAAAATATTTCCAGGCACATGAAGGACAAGACAATCATCAGGAGTAGTCAGCATGGATTCATCAAGGGGAATTAAGGCCTGACCAACCTGATAAACTTCTATGATGAAATGACTGGTAGATGAGGGAATAGCAGTGGGTATTGTCTACCTGGCCTTCAGTAAGGCCTTTGACACTGTCTCCCATAAGATCTTCATACAGAAGCTGATAAAGTATGGACTGGATGAGCAGACAATGCAGTGCATTGTGAACTAGCTGAATGGCCAGGCCATTCACTGGGTAGTGGTCAGTGGTGCAAAGTCTAATTGGAGGCCAGTAACTAGCGTTTTACCCCAGCAATCAATACTGAGTCCAGCCCTGTTTAACACCTTCATTAATGATCTGGATGATGGGGCAGAGTGTACCCTCAGCAAGTTTGCAGGTAACATGGAATGAGGAGGAGTGGTTGATAACACCAGCGACTTGTGCTGTCATCCCAAGTGAAGTCAACAGGCTGGAGAAATGGTCTGTCAGAAACCTCATGTTGCTCAACAAGGGGAAGTGCAAAGTCCTGCACCAGGGGAGGAAGAATTACATGCAGCAATATAGGTGGGGAGCACCCAGCTGGAAAGTAGATAAGCAGAAAAGCACCAGGGGTCCTGGTGGACATAAAGTTGAACATCAGTAAGCAATGTGCCCCTTCAGCAAAAAATGTCCATGGAATCATAGAAACATTTAGGATGGAAAAGACCTTTAACATCATTCAATCCAGCCAAAATGGTGTCAAAGGCCCTACTAAAGTCCAGGTAAACAACATCCACAGTCTTTCCCTCATCCACTAACTGGGTCACCTTGTCACAGCAGGAGATCAAATTAGGCGATGTTAATGGCATCTTGGACTGCATTAGGTCAGGTGAGATGATCCTTCTCATTTATTCAGCACTGGTTAGGCCACCCCTGGAGTAATGTGTCGAGTTCTGGGCTCCTCAGTAGAAGAGAGACATGGACATACTGGAAAGAGTCCAGTGAAGGTCCATGAAGATATTGAAGACAGTGGTGCATCTCTCCTACAAGGAAAGGCTGAGAAAGCTGGGGCTGTTCAGCCTGGAGAAGAGAAGGCTCAGGGCAGATCTTACCAATATGTACAAATATCTGAAAGGAGGCTGTAAAGAAGACAGACCCAGGCTGTTTCCAGTGGTGCTCCATGGCAGGACAAGAGGCGGTAGGCAGAAACTGAAACACAGGAGGTTCCCTCTGAACATCATGAAACATGTTTTCACCATGAGGATGACCTAGAGGTGGCACAGGTTGACCAGAGAGACTGTGGAGTCTACATCCTTGGAGATATTAAAAAGCTGTCTGGACACGGTCCTGTACAACCTCCTCTAGGTGGCCCTGCTTGAGCAGGCTTGTTGGACCAGATGATCTCCAGAGGTCCCTTCCAACCTCAACCATTCTGTGATTCTGCGATTCTGTAAATGGTTCATCCATGTCAAATCACCTTCTCCTTCATCTGGCCTGAAATATGCTGCAAGAGGAATTGCAAACATGATTTTCTCCTGGAACAAAACATGGATGAATGGCCAGTTTGTCCCTGGCATGTTGTTTTTCCTTTCTGATCCCAGCATGTCTGATTCCAGTAATTTATGTGTGTTCAGTTCCCTCAAGTAATCTCTGTTACCAGGGTTTACCAGCAGAGTATTTATTGTACCATGCTTCAGTTTTCCTTTCTTTCTGAAAGGTAAAATGATACTGCCTTGTTTCTGATGCTTATGCTTTAATGTTTGCTAAATTGAAGCTTCATTTTTCAGTATGCCTTCATGTAACGAAGTATTTAGGTTACAATGGAGAAAAGTCAAACCTAAAGCCCAAAGTATCTAGTAAGCATATTTTTTTATGGTAAGTACACACATAAGTGTTTCCAGAACTTGGGTATGACTGAAGGATTTGATAAACAGATTGGAAATGCAAAATGTCAGGATTTTCCTTTATGTCCTATTTTGGTTCTATATTCCAATTGTTATAACAAAACTACTGTAGATTACAATGTTTAGGAGAAAAGTAGTTATTTGAGTACATTAAGACGTCTACAGATACTGACTTTTTAGGTGCTGACCAGTTGTGAGAGGCAGAAAGAGTTAATGTCTCAAACTGTGGTGGGGCAGGTTCTGCATAACCATGAACTCTGTATAATAACGAATCCTGTATAGCAACGAAAGACGCTGATCAGCACAGATCAGCACAGGACATCAGCAACAGGACAGGGAGGGCGTACTGGAGAATGCGCAGTTCCCTGTTCTGACACCCTGAGCAGGACAGCTCACCATGTATGGCCAAAGGTCAAACAATGGTCACAACTGCAGGGAAGGAGAAGTTACTCCCCAAACGACCGCCAAGTCCACCTACCCATTTCCAAAAGGTTCTGGAAACACAAACTGGTGCATGACACCTAATTAGCCTAATGTGTTCACGTCCTCACCCGAGGGAGGGGCAAAGAGATGATAAAAGGACACAAATGGAAGCCCACATGGTTGCACCCTCCGGAACTGGACCCTTAGACTGGCTGGACCAGTGCTGGACCAAGGACTGGTGAAATCTTTCTCTCTTCTCTTCTCTTCTCTTCTCTTCTCTTCTCTTCTCTTCTCTTCTCTTCTCTTCTCTTCTCTTCTCTTCTCTTCTCTTCTCTTCTCTTCTCTTCTCTTCTCTTCTCTTCTCTTCTCTTCTCTTCTCTTCTCTTCTCTTCTCTTCTCTTCTCTTCTCTTCTCTTCTCTTCTCTTCTCTTCTCTTCTCTTCTCTTCTCTTCTCTTCTCTTCTCNTTCCTCTCCTCTCCTCTCCTCTCCTCTCCTCTCCTCTCTCTCCCTCTCTCCCCTGCCTCCATAAGCTCTACACGTCATCTCTTTAGATATAAACGGCTGACTGAGCCTGGGACTAGGACTAGATCCAGCCGCCCCCAGGATCCTCTCTGAGAAGGAGTCTCGAAAGCAAGGGGGTTCACTGTGAACCTCGTGACTCAACAGGAGGGGTTGCCTTCTTCCCTGAAGATGTATAAGTTTACCACGGGTTACACAGTTTACTGAGGTACTTTCATGCCAATTCCTGTTGAGAGAAACCCTACCACCTACTGTTATACCTCCCAAGAGCAGGCTGCTTCTGCCATGAATAAAATGTTCGACTGATTGTTTGGTGTCATTTCACCTTAGTTTAGCCCAAGGGAATTCTGAAGTCAACATGACTGCCTGGTCTGTCCAGGCTGGGTCATGACATGAGTGAATCCATTCCACTGAAAGTTTTACCTGATCTACAGAAAAAAAGCAGCACAGAACAGCAGTCCATCTAAGTTTTCTATGGGAACAGGATTTGTAAATAAACTATATATACAAACATGCATGTAAAAGGCACATCTATTTCTTTTCAAACTTATGTGTCCCCATAGCTAACTAAAATAAAGACATTTTCATGCTCACATGCATTTAGTTTTAAAGTACTGTGTGTAAGACATCATAAAACTGAAAAGTGCCAGTGCTATGAATTCTTGATGTTGTTGTAAAAACATCTCTAGTATTATAAACTGACAATACTTATGTAAATCAAACTATGTTTCTGAACCTTGCATGTACAACACAATAAACAAAACATCTAAAAATATTGTTTTCTTCAGCAGATATATAGCTGTGATTTGGATGAGAAAACATTTTTAAACACCTCTTCCCAGATGAAAAAAATATGTAGGAGAGCAGAATGGTGGGAAGGCATGGTGCAGGAGGGTCCAAAAGTCTCCCTTTTATAATAATATGTTGAACTGTAAATATTCAAAGCAATTTTACAGATGAGACAGGAGGACTGCACATAGAAATGGTGTTCCTATGGCAGTACTAGGCCTGCCAAGATCACCTGCACAACTGCCATCTTTATATAGCTTACCACTAGAAGAAGAAACAGGAGATTTACTTGTTCCTAAACAAGTAAAAGATGACTTCCAAAAGAGGCAGATGCCTCTGTAGGTGTGTAGGAGAGAGAAGTCCTCCTGTAAGAGAACTTTCCCAAGGCAGGCTCAAGAGAAGCAAAAGAACAAAATTACAGTTTATAACTATTAACAATTAATGCAACCTACCACATGCCTCTCATTAATTTCTTGATTGAGATGTTTCATCTTGTCCATATGGAAGTTCTATGTAAAAATAAGGAGCCATTAACATACCACATCTTAACTAAACAGGGGTTAAAAATCATAGAAGAGATATGGCATCTATTTGCTGCTGAAAGTCATAGAAAAATAAACAAAAAGGGTCATCAAAGTATTACAGCTATTGAGAAATCCTTTACAGAAAAGTAGAAATGCAGCCAAACTTTTCCACACACATGCAAAAAAAAAAAAATTTTAACATAAAGATAATTATTGAACATCCTTTTTAATACATCCGTTTCAATGTATACTGGAATTGTCCCATTCTTTAGTTTTCATGCCAAGGAAATTTTAGTTTTTTTCTGTTAGGTTCCGGTACAGGAAGGAATTAAAAAAATTAACAACAAAGCAGATATGATCTGAAGGTTTTATTATTAATGTAGACTAGAAATATTTATTTCTGTCACTCTCAGTTGTGTTTTATCAAGAATTCTAAAATTATGCCTCTAACTAGAATCCTGAAAATTTACTTTAGCATGTAAATAAGTAGCCTTATTTTTACTTTCACAGGTTGTTGAAAACTGTTTTGAATTTTGAGCCTTTTTTTTTAACTCTTATATATTGAATTAAAACATTTTTACACAGAAGAAGACTGGTTATACTTGACGAACCATACTCCATTTCCTTTCTTTTTCTGTATTAGAGCAGTGGTGCAGGATTTAGCAGATGCAGGGTGAAATGATTGTTTGACATAAATTCTGATTGATCTTGCATTTTTCACATGGGGCATTTGCTCATATTTGTGATATTATGCTGTCTAAAATACATCACCATCAAAAAAAACCCCAAACCCCACCTTTTTATCTGAAAGAATTACTGTAGCATGCAAAGTAATAAAACTGGTTGGATTAATGTGGCACTTGTTTTCTGAGTTATTTTCCCTTCCCCCCCACCCCCAAGCAATAGGTCTGCAACTGCAGTACTGTAATGGAATACAAGATCTAATTGAAAACCAAAACATATATTTGAATTAAATGGAGTGTCTCTCTCTTCTCTCTCTGGACCAGTTAAAATGCAAATACACAAATAACAAGCTTTCTTCCCACACAACACCGATAAAGAACATTGCCACTTGCACTGTTAAGTTTTGTGGCTCTTGCAAGGTTGCCAATAATTGCTCCTTATTCTCTTACAAATAAAGCTAAAGGACCTGTTCTATTTGTTGATATTACTTTAATTATTTTTGTTTGTACTAGTACTCCTACTCATCCTTTAACTGTTACACTGCCACTGCTGTTTTTACAAGATAATTTCAATAAACGGGCATCTGTTACTGATTACTCAAAAAAAAAAAGTATTTCTGCAACAATGAGTCTTTACGGTAATAATTAGTTTGTACTTAAAGGATGATTACTCATTTAAGCAAAGAAAGAGAGGGAAGGTTATGCCAAAACTATTTAAACTCTTGTGCTCCAAAGAGACAGAAATGGACATGATTCTGACCTTGCTTATATTGAAGTTACTGGGGCTGTTATATCTGCTGGTTTTATCTGTCTTGCACAATTTCAGGCTATAAAAACTAGTTCATTCAGTTCACTTAGCCACAAAGGACTTACAAGTCACTTACTTAATGGGTGTGTGACCCACTGGCCTTTGCTCAATAAAGTCCCTTCCAGCCTCTGTAGTCTCTGTGCTTGTACTAAGCCTCATTTTTTATGAAGACACTGAAATCCAGTATGCAAATTCCAAGTCAAGTGCTGAAGAAATTACCCTAATACTTCGCAGCAGTTTCATTAGTTAATTTATCTTCCTATAGTGGCTCTAAATTGGATTCAGATCACGCATGCTAAAGTCTTTTTTAAAGGTTTGCTGTATTCTATTTGCTTTCAAGATGTGTCTAAATGGGTTCTTCCCCAGTAAACTTGCGCCAAATCACCATCCTCACCTGTAGTCAAACAGAAGGGGTCATTATTCTCCTAAGCAAAGAATCAACAGCTTCTGAGCAACCCTGGAAGGATGCAACCTAACTTTAAACTGAAAACCTTTACCATGAAAACAATGGAAGAGATCGAAATAAGGAGTTGTTATGGCAACTGGCACACCAAGGCTAAGTATGTTGATGAGAAATTACAAACAGACACAGAAAAAGGAAGGAATAAATTAGATTACTAATTAGGAATTCAGTCATACAGTTACACGTCTCAAAGGGTGTGAAATACTTACCCAGTGAAAATCAGCTATTTGGCTGGTGAACAGTGACAGAGGTGTTACTGCCCATTTCCTGCCCACAAGGCACAGGGGGAATATTATGTCTGTGTTCTGGGTTGCACTGGGCCAGGCAGTTCTCTCTGACATAAAAAATTGAAGCTCTTTGCTTTCCTTTCCTGTTTCTTCATGAGACACAGGGAACCCTTGGGCAGCAAACCTAAAGGTCATCCCTTCACATCCAGAGACCTCAGGAGCATGAACAGAACAGGCTCTATCATCTCAGAATCTCTTAATTATTTCTCTTTCTACATCTTCCTATAAGAAGTGATTTCCTTTTCAAGTATATTTTCATTAGCACCCGTGTTGTGGGTGTTTGCCAAGAATTTCCATAGCCTTTTGTTTTGCGTATAACATTGAAGTACATAGTCTATGCATTACAAAGCAGCTTACTACAGCAGAGCTTGTAACTGAAAAGTTAAGCACCAGAATTAACATTGTAATACCACCTCTGCCCTCTCTGCAGTGCAAATCCCTTTTTCCTCACTGTTGGAGCAATGTGAGTATGGAATCAGATTACATTGTGAGGTACAACAAAATTTTATAAGTATAGGCCTGTCTGAAGCATAGCATACAGCTGCTTATCTACCTATTGTTCTGTAGTAATGTTGCACAGAAGTGTTCCTGACTCAGCCAGGTTCTTAATAGAAAGCAAAGAAAAAATAAAGGAATAAATACTTAAACTATAAAAATTTGAAAGATAAATAATGAAGGCTTGGTACTAGAAGAGCTTGAGCTGGTTATCTTAATTGTTGAGCAGGGCTTGGCTGTGGACTGTGTAGACTGTAGTCCTTGTCTCCTCTTCTGATTTGTCAGGAAGCCTGCATTATAAGAATGAAGTTTCAGCTTGATTCTGGAGTTGACAGAAGACAATCAGAATTCTAGACAGGTCTTAAAGCTTATGTCTTCCACTTCTTTTATTCGTAATAAATGATGCTTAAGAAAATGGGATCGCACTACCATATTAAAACTCACCAGAGAAAACTTATTTTGGAACTTTCCACTAGAAAGTTTTCCTTCAACTATAAATCTTCAGTACCATATTTATTAATGGCTTTTTTACAACTCCTTAGTCTCATCAGATTAGTTTATTTTATTTTATTTTATTTAGTTTGTATGAGCCTATTTGCCTTCAACTGAAGCTGACTTTCACAGACACCTGATGTGGGCTTTTGTTTTGTTTGGCAGTAAGTCTTCAGTGTCATATATAAGAAAATATTAGCTTTGTGTTGCCATGTTCCCAGATGACAGAAAACAGTTTGGTGAGACAAGCTTTCTAGAAGGACCTACTAATTGAAAAGTTGACTTGATCTCTAATGTATAGGTTGCTCATGACTCTCTGTCTTCCTTTTATAACTAAGGATTTCTGTTTATAATCTGATTCCAGCCATCAACTTCTTCCATACTGCATCTAGAAATTCATCAATATCTTTTGTTACCTCAGTACTCCTCCTCAATCCTTAAGCTTGCACCTTAAATACTGTATTCAGCACCTCAAATACTGTGTTCAGTTTTGGGCCCCTCACCACATGAAAGACATTGAGGCGCTGAAGCATGTCCAGAGAAGGGCAATGAAGCTGGTAAGGGGCCTGGAGCACAAGTCTTATGAGGAGCAGCTGAGGAAACTGGGGTTGTTTAGCCTGGAGAAAAGGAGGCTGAGGGGAGACCTTATCACTCTCTACAACTACCTGAAAGCAGGTTGTGGTGAGGTGGGTGATGGTCTCTTCTATCAAGTAACTAGTGAGAGAACAAGAGGAAATGGCCTCAAGCTGTGGCAGAGGAGGTTTGGAATGGATATTAGGAAAAATTTCTTCATTGCAAGGGTTATCAAGCATTGAAACAGGCTGCCCAGGGAAGTGGTTGAGTCACCATCCCTGGAGGTATTCAAAAGACACATAGATGTGGTGCTTAGGGACATGGCAGTGTTAGGTTAAGGGTTTGACTGGACGATCTTACAGGTCTTTTCCAACCTAAATGACTGTGATTCTAACAAAGCATAGTTAAACAGTTAACAGATCTGGTACTTTTTGGTCCAAAAGTCCTTCTATAAAATAATTCATCTAGACCTGCTCCACTGAAGGCTCATTTCTGTTCTGACTCTTGTAAAAGAAGAGAGAAGACATGAAGCAATGATCATCAAGACATGCTCTTCTTTGTATTTTGTGTTTGACAGTGAAAAGTCCAAACAGAAGGATTTCCCATTAAAGAAATTTTAAATATATTCAAATAGGAGAAAGTGCATAAAAATATATATATATATTCATATTCTATCTCTGGCATATTGTCGTGGTTTCAGGTCAGCTCAGTCGGTAACAAAGCCCCACGAAGCTGCTCGCTCCCCCCCCACCCCCTCGCCTGGCCACGTTGGGATGAGGAGAAAATCCAAAGGCAGGCTTGTGGGTCGAGACAAGGACTGGGAGGGATCACTCCCCACGTATGGTCACGGGCAAAAGACAGGCTCAACTTGGGGAAGGAACAAAATCAATTTAATTGACTACAAATCAAAACAAAAACAAAACACAAGGGTATTAGGAAGGGAAACCAAACATCAGAACAACCTCCCCCACCCCTCCCGCCTTCCCG
>VYZV01014267.1:22284-42198 GCA_013401275.1 Pandion haliaetus | reverse complement strand
TCCTCAGGGGGAAGATTCCTCTCTCGTTCCCTGCTCCAACGTGGTTCCTTTCCGCGGGCTGCAGTTCCTCACAAACTTCCCTGGTGCGGATCCTTTCCGTGGGCTTCAGTTCTTCCCGAACTCCCCTAGCGCGGGTCCTTTCTGCGGGCTTCAGTTCTTCACGAACTTCCCTGGCGCAGGTCCTTTCCGCGGGCTTCAGTTCTTCCCAAACTCCCCTAGCGCAGGTCCTTTCTGCAGGTTGCTCTCCCGTCTCACACTCCTTCAGTGCGGTTTTTACCATGGTGTTACGGCCACCTTCGGGAGCCTCCGCTCCACCGTTCACCCCCCTGGGCTGCAGGGCCATCAGCCTCCTCAGGCGCCTCCTCCTCCCCCTCCACTTCCATGATTCCAGTGTCGGCAGCGATGTTCTTCTCAGGTTTTGAAAGCCCACACTACCGGTTCCCCTTCTTAAATATGTTTCCCAGAGGCGTTACCACCGTCACTCCCCGCCTAGAGGCGGGTCCGACATTTTGGCGCGTGGGTCCGACATTTTGAGGCAGCGAATTCTTCCAGCAACTTCTTAAAGGGGCCGCCTCTGCAGCCCCCCTCCCCTGCCACCAAGGAAAACCGCGCCACACAAACCCGTAACACATATGCAATAATCATTCCTGGGACTGGTTAATACAGAATCTTAGAGTGATCAGCACCCAGCAGGTCACGTAAAACTAAAAATTATTGGAAGTAAATGTTTACTTGAAAGAAAAAATAAGTTTATTTAATATTATTAAAGTTAATTTCTACAGCCTTCAGAATGCAAGAACTCACCATCTCCAGTCATTAGCAACAACGCTTATGACCTATAGCACGATATCACATTTTGAATATAGGAATGGTCTTGTCAGGTCTGGATGTAGAGAAGAGAGTTTCTCGCTTGTGGAAGCTGTTGGAAAAAGAGAATTACTTTCTATGCCAGAAAGCTTTCCATGCTTTTTCCAGCACACATAAAAATAGATCTGTTACATAACTGGCATTTACTTTCCCATATCAGCAGTCCAATTAGGAAACATCATTGACTTCTCTCACAATTCAGAACATTGCTGTATAACATAAATTGTATTATTTCTTAATTATTGCTGTTAATATATTTTCAGGACTTTGCTACTACCAGTTAAAAGCCAGCAGAAGTTTTCTTCAAAAGAATACCCTCCACTTCACTTTGTGGATATGAGAAAGTAAAACGTTTTGGAGTTAACCTAGAAGACAATGGTACTTTTTCCCACGATTTCTACTGAACTGTGAAAAATTCATAGCTGGAGAAGACTAGCAGTGTCATACCTCTTTTGGGATATTCTGCTTTACCAAAAATATTCTATAATATTTCATGGTTGTATAAAGAGCAGTCATGCATGACCTCATGAGTGACAAAGTTCTTTATGTTCATATCAGCTGTGATTTTTTGCTTTTTGGACAATTGGTTGTGTGCTTGTCACAGCATATTATGGTAATAACTTTGTCTGATATCGTCACCAGGATCAGATCAAAGCAATAGGCTATCACAGAAAACAAGAAGCATTGTGTGTTGATTGATGTGAGAAAAACAAAACTGGTATCAGGCTTAAGCCACTAGCTCTTAGTGGCTAAATACTCAGCTATGAAGCATCTCAAAGAGAAAATAAAGGATGTGATTCCTTTTATAAATATAGCACCCATCATCTAAGTTGTAAGAGAAACACAACCCATTGCTTTTCCAGTATTCTGTTTGAGCTGAACCAGTGTATACTGAAATAGTAGCTTGCAGGGGTTCTGTGTAGGGCAGATGGTCTTTTTCTACTGTGGTCTAGGTTCCTCAGCTCTATTTGTCTGCTGCACAGGAAGGATTTTGCTAGCACTTATCAATGTATTTTAGGAGGATTACTGAAAAAAATTCAAGTCCAGCCTTGATATCAAATACACTGACATTCATGACCTTACGAATAGCTAGTGATCCCAAAATGAGGTAGGGAACTAGTCCTGCTGAGGACTTTGTGAAGGCAATCAGCCATAGGCATGCAACAACCTACCCCCCATTAACAATAATAATAAACAAATAGATCATTGTCAAAACTAATGAGGAAATAAATCACTTTTTTGTCAGTTTCTATAAAAGCAAGACAGTTTGTGGTCTTTCTTCCCCTGTTCTCCCTGTTGTTTTCCAGAAAAAAAGGAAACATATGGTGATCATTGCAGAAAACAAATGTGTAGAGAATTTTGATATAATCTCAGGTGGAATTTAATTATACATGCAGAAGCTATGTTTCCTGGTTAAAATAACCAAAATGTATGCTCTTCACTTCTACAAGGGCCAGGCCTGCCTTAAATCTCAGTTTTGGTAGATTTGATGCTTGTTTTTATGTCAAGATTACTGTTTTAAGTACATGTATAAGGCATGGCTTCTCTCTACGGGAACACTCAAAAAATTCCAGCAGCCACAAGGTGCTTTTTAGCTAACAGTTCCTCATAGAAAATACAGTTCCGTGTTCTTGCCTGAGGAAATCCAGTTTCCCAGAGATACATTAATTCCTCAAAGTTGACACTGGGCAGTACACTGGTTGTTAGCAACTTGAATAGAAGCAATGTTCAGGTCTTGGTTCCATGGTCAGTTTTCACACCCATCTGTAAGTGCTTATGTATGTGTATGGGGTGGGAGGTGTCTGTGTGTGTATTTATGCATATTGGTTTTGCTGTATCTAGAGAGAAAGTGAAACATTTTCAGCTTCATCTCAATCCACTTTATTATATTGTCTAAGAGCCTCGCAATACTAGGCAGACATCATAGTGAATAAAAAGAAAATGTTCCAAGAAGGATTTGAAGTCAGTCAAAATGGGAAGGATATATTAGGAATATTAAATTATGTATAACATGAGGTCTGGTTTACATATAGTACATAAAGAAGGTTGTTGTTTTAAAGCTGCTTTCAGACTCTTATAACCCTGGCAGAAGTCAGCAAGGCTGGGTCACCCAGCTAGTGAGCAGCACATAATTGATGCCAGCCACTCTGTTAACACGGGGTGGACTTCCTTCTTCCTTTATGGGAAAATGAGCTATTGCTAGCTTACCTTGTGGGTAGGAAAGCAGACTTGTCACTTTTGTTATCTGAGCAATTCCTTGGCTCGCTCATTCCTCACTCTCTTCTTGCAGGAATTCTTTTTATTTTTACTGCAGCAAGCTCTTATTTGCACTGATGCACAACATACTTTATTTGAAATCTTTGCTATTATTTCATTTAAGCCCACAAATGAAATATTATCCAAGTCATTGTCTATACTTTCATTTTGGTAAGTTTTTGTCCTATGGTATTGAGTAAAATATAAAAACCAACGCAGATCACAGACCTACAGGCAGAATATAGTTCATTTGGGTATTTCAGTTCCCCTATGGGAGAATTTTAAAAGCTGATAGCTGGACTGATAATTCTACATAGTTACACTTAGTTTTATCTTCTTTACAGAACTCACAAAAGTTCTGAATTTTCTTGCAACAGTTACAAATTGATATGCCAACTTCTCATGAATTTTGACCCTTCTCCTGTCTTGATATGTTAATTGATCCTTCTTTTTCAATTATAACCACACTAAAAAGGGAACAATTTTATAGAAAGATAACAGATGGAATTCAGACTCCCAAATCCCTGTGACCACCCAGTAGAAGTTGGGTACCTAACTCATAACATTGCTCTGAGAAATCCTTTGCAACATCACCCAGACTAAACCATATATTTTCAGTTAGATCAGTAGAGCCAGGCTGTTTGCTCAACCTTCTCATAAACATGTTTTTGAGAAGAGGCAACATTCCAGGACGTGAAAACTCAAATACTCAAACCTTTACATATCATGTATGCTATAGACTTCATATAATCCACAGATATATTACAAGTTCAAATAGTTTATTTTACTAGAACTAGTAAACAAGGAAAGCAATATTAACAGACAAGTCCTAATTTCATGTAAATTCACACAGAATTAGTCTCTTCAATGAAAAAATACAAAAGAACTGTTGGCAAAATCTGCTTGATAACACCAGCAGAGATCATGTGCCTTATGAGAATTTCCTGAAGGTTATATCTTTACAGAGCACCATTTCATCTAGAAGTTAGATCTTCACTAGAGTTGTGGCTGTAATGCTGGTCTTCAAGGGTGAAAGAATCCTGAATTACAGATTTTATTTATTTTAACTGCATGACCTAATAATAGTAGAAGTGTACTGTGGGTTAACCCTGGTAGGCAGCTAAGGCCCGTGCTGCCTCTTGCTCACTCCCCCGCTGTGGGTTAGGGAAGAGAGTTGGAATGGTAGAAGTGCAAAAACTCATGGGTTGAGATAAAAAAAATTTAATAGGTAAAGTAAAAGCTGAGTGCTCAAACAAAGCAAAGTAAGGAATTCATTCACTACTTCCCATCAGCAGGCAGATGTTTAACCATACCCAGTAAAACAGGGCTTCATCACTTGTGATGGTTACTTGGGAAGAAAACCACCCTAACTCTGAATATCCCCCCTTCTTCCCCCTCCCTACAGTTCTTATTGTTGAGCACAACATCTTACAGCATGGGATATCCCTTTCGTCAGCTGTCCGGGCTGTGTCCCCTCCCAACTTCTTGTGCACCCCAGTCTACTCGCTGGTGGGGTGGGGTGAGAAGCAGAAAAGGCCTTGGCTCTGTGTAAGCAATGTTCAGCAATAGCTGAAACATTGGCGTTACCAAGAGTGTTTTGGCCACAAATCAAAACATAACCATGCATGAGGAACTGTAAAGAAAATTAACTGTATCCCAGACAAAACCAGTACAAAGTCCGTGGAAGATTTTTTAAAAATTTAAAACATCCATAGCCTCAGCCACAATTCTATCATTCTTTTGCATGTCTGCAACCTGAATAAGATTTCATGCAAGAGTATGAGCTGCCTTAATAATAGTAGGTTTTATTAAAGGAAGCATGTAGATAATACTGAATTAAATATGTCATACTGTCAGAAATATTATTGATTTGTTTAGTTGGTTTTTTTTGTCAAAATACTTAATAGGAAACTGTTAAGAAATGAGTCCTACATCTGAAGTTACATCAGCTAAGTCACAAACAGAAATCACTAACATTTTAACTGCTATAAGTGATTGTGAACATTTCTCTATATCTATTTTCATACCATCTGTGCTGCAAGGTAGTAGGGAATAGGAAAACAAAAAGAGAACTTTTGACCATTTTCATAAACAAATTTTATTTTAATACCATTTTTTTAAAAAATATATGAGGAAATTAAACCATTTATTTCCACTTGTGTGAGTTCTGTAATTGCAACAGCCAGCCATGTGGTTTGGTTACAGCTCTGGCATCTGAATTTAGCCAGGGAGAAGGCTTGATTCTTTTGTACCAACACCAAGCTGAAAAATAGGAAATATAGCTGGGCCTTTTAAATATATCATTGAGAAGTATATTTTGGTTTATATTAATTGTATGACTCTCTTAAGATGGAATAGAATCCTGTTTCTACCTAAGCATCAGTTTAGTGGAAAGCTGTGAGCTTCTTTGCAATTTCTTGAGTTGGCTGCTCAATCTAATTTAATTTCTATCTAACCCAAAGGAATTCTGAAAGGAAAAAAAAATTAAAAAAAAAAAAAGTTTTCTTAAAGTACATGTTGCCTTTTTTTTCACTCAAAATTGAGACAAATATTTTAATTCTACTTTTTTTCTTTTTTTCCTTTTCTTTTTCCTTTTTTTTTTTCTTTTTTTTGAAAAAGGAGGGGAAGGGCAGAGAAGGGCTAGGGAAAGCAAGACTGAGTGGCATAAACTTAGAAACATATTTCTGTCCAATGACTCCCAAACTTCTTTTTAGCCTTCTTTCCCCTCTGGTCCAGAAAAGAAAAGCATTCTTTGCTTCATTGTAGAACACTAGACCAGAAAGAATTATTTTCATGTGCCTAATAACTTATTTGCAATGTAACAGAGAATCTACTTCATATTAGGAAAGTATCCACATTTAAAAGGAGAAAGTAGGCTCTCTGGTTATTTTTCCTTCCTTCCTCCCTTCCTTCCTTTCTTCTTCTCCGAGGGCCTGATAAACAAATCCCAGCTGAGTTAATTATTGCTTAAGTGGAAAGGGTTTTGGCAATGTTCTCTCCAAGACTTAAAAAAAAGACCTCTGGAAGAATCCTTCTCCATTTCCCAATGATCATACATTCATAGTCTTTGTTTGAGGCAAGAAGTCTTTGTGTGTTGGCAGACTAGAAATTGAGGAATCATTTGTTGTAGCTTCTTTATAGAATTTGTTAACATACTTTAATCAAGAGGAAGACAGGAGTTGGCACGATTGCTATAACTGAAGTATTCCAATCACTGATTCTCAATGTACTCAACTTGTATGTCCACTGGGGCTAGATACAAATGCCTTGATGCTAGAGTATTAGTAAAAAATGATTTAACATTTGGAATTTATTATTATGGAGGTTTGTCAAATCTGCTTTTCAAAGTTCTCCAATGATGCAAACTCCTCCATAATCTTAGTCAGCTTCTCCCATTTTGTATGCCTAACATAAAAATACTGTTAATGTTTTATTTCCATGTTACCATTCTGTTATTACTGAAATTCGTAAGTTATTTTCTGTGCTAAGAGGTCATCTAAGTCAATTCAGGCATAATCAGTTCCACAAGACCAGCTACAAGAGCCTATACCTTCATGTAATCCTGTGCTTGTTAAATTCAGTTTTTTGAACAAAACATAATAAAAATTCTTTCCCCTTCCAAGCTGTATCTTTAGAAGCATTTTTATGAGGGACGTTCAGTCTTCACAAAAATGATTTTGCCAGTATCCAGACTATCAAGTGATATTCAAGCTTAGCAAATAACTTAATATTATTCTTTAATGTATACTTCCAATAAAAGTAAGAAATATGGCACTATTAAGATAAACAGTAGTTCATGTAATGATTTGAAAGACTTATCCCAGCGATAACTTTCTTGATCACTGGAGAGAACAGTACTTTTTCTACATTCTTAATTGTTCTTCAGCCATACTGGTTCTGTTCTTTTAAAAGACTTGCCACCCAACCCAGGAATAACATGTAGAAAAAAATCTTTAAAATGTATCTTCATGCAGCACTATTTTCTCTATCTATTAAGTAGTGGGGACTAGGCTATGAACTTTCTCTAAATCTATTCTTACTCCTTCACATTTCTGTCTGCTTACTATTCAGTCACAGACAAAACTAATGCCAGTCTTTTAATTTCCTTCCTATTGATGAGAAATTGCACCTTTTTGGTTCTAAACATACTACAAAATTCAAAAGGAGAAATGCATCATGCACAAAGACTTTGATAGATCAATTCCCTACCAAACAAAGGGGAGGCAAAAAATAAATAAAATGTCTAAGATGAGAATACTCTATGCAGAGCAAAGATTGAGACTGAAGCCTTATCTTTGAGTAACACCAGGATACTGGTTAGGAAATTAAAAGGTGATCTAGTCTTTTCAATAGTGGAAACAGATGACATATAAGGCGATAGAAACTTGGAGCCATTGTAATGCCAGGTACTAGTTGTCAGACTTCACATGTTGTTTTAGCAGATGTCATACATCTGTTCAGAGGCCACCTAAAACCAAAAAGCGTTAACGATATTAATAATTAAATTCTAATACTATTTGTCTGGAAAGGCTAAAAAAAGAGATCCATATCTGAAGATGATGGAACCCTCAAATTGGAAGTTAAAAAAAACCCATTTGAATAAAACCCTGAGATGTGAAAAGTCATCCTAGCTTTTCAGGTGAAAAAGTACCATGTCAACTTTTCCATACTTCCAAGGTACTTCATGATCCCAAAATATATCAGGAGTTTAATAAAAAATCCATAAGGACCCTTTTCTTTCTGACTTATGTCCTGATGATGCCACAGGAGTAGCAATTATAACTATGGGGAATAACTGACTCCTTTAAACAACAACAAAAAAACTCTTCCAGGCATAATTATATTACAACTGGAAAGCTCAACACGTTTTGTAGGGGTGTTGCTATGTACAATGAATCTAATTACTCTTCATCTTTAACCCCCCAAAGTATTAAACTATTAATACTTTAAACTATTAATAAACTATTAATATTTAATTAAACTATTATATCTATTAATACTATCATCTATTAATCTGGTACAAATCCTCATAGCTCTGTTGTACCTAAAGTGTTCTTGATCAATTTACAACAGCTGCTTCAGAAACATGTTCTGAAGGTTGTGTGTCAGTCATGTAAGTTACATTTTCCCTTTCTAAGGTGATTTTTCTAATGATGCGGAACCTCTGCTCAGCTGACCTCAAACAAGACTTAAAACAAATACTCATAAAACCACAGAGGAAGCACAATAACAACGCATCTGAAGAGAGGTCTGAACAATTGACAATATTTCATCAAAATCATGAATATGGCTTCCCAGTGGGTGGAAGGTATGTGACAAGCAATTGTTTGCAAAAATAGAGAGGAAGAAAAAGAACAGAAAAAAGAGCTTCAAGACTTGGCTTAGAAATAAACATAAGTATTAAACTTTATGTGTATAACCAAATATGTGTCTATGTGTAGTCACACAAAACATATATATGTGAGTATTTATATATATGCACATATATATGTATATGTGTATGTGTATATAATTGTATGTGTATATGAATGAATTCATAAATAGGCACAATCTTTCTGAAGGTGAGAAGGCTCTCTGCAGGCTTCCCATATAGCAACTTACTAATGTAATATTTAACTTTTACCCTATGGCTTGTGCATTTCAGGGTAATGCTATCTGATTCTTGTTATGGGTTTGTGTGGTGCGGTTTCCATTGGTAGTGGGGGAGGGGGCTGCAGAGGTGGCTTCTGTAAGAAGCTGCTAGAAGCTCCCCTGGCTCCCAGTTGGATCCATCTCTGGCCCAGGCCGACCCCCATCAGTGACAGTTGTAGCACCTCTGGGAGAACATATTTAAGAAGGGGAACCTGAAGGGAGTAGGGGGATTGGAACGTGAGAGGAACACGTCTGCCGATACCAAGGTCAGTGAAGAAGGAGGGGGGAGGAGGGGTGCCTGAGGAGGCTGATGGCCCTGCAGCCCGTGGTGAGATGGCAGGCTGTCCCCCTGCAGCCCATGGGGGTGAACGGTGGAGCAGAGGCTCCCGAAGATGGCCATGACTCCATGGGAAAATCCATGCTAGAGCAGCGTGTGACTGGAGAACAGCCCACGGAAAGACCCGCACCAGGGAAGTCCAGGAAGAACTGAAGCCCATGGAAAGGACCCATGCCAGGGAAGTTTGTGAGGAACTGAAACCCGCGGAAAGGAACCACGTTGNAAGGTGTGGCGAGCTGACTCACCCCCCATCCCCTGTTCCCCTGCGCCGCCGGGGGGAGGAGGGAGAAAGAACTGGGAATGGAGCTGAGCCGGGAAGGGGGGTGGGGCAGGGGGATGGGGAAGGTGTTCTGATGTTTGGTTTTCCTTCCTAATACCCTTGTTTTTGTTTTGATTTTGTAGTAAATGAAATTGATTTTGTTTCTTCCCCAAGTTGAGCCTGTCTTTTCCCCGTGACCATAAGTGGGGAGTGATCCCTCCCAGTCCTTGTCTCGACCCACAAGCCTGCCTTTGGATTTTCTCCTCATCCCAACGTGGCCAGGGGAGGGGGTGGGGGGTGAGTGAGCGGCTTTGTGGTGCTTTGTTACCAGCTGGGCTGAAACCGAAACCACGACACTTCTAAATATAGCACTCAATAAACATCTTCAGTCTTGCTTCAGTGCAGTGCTTCATTCACCCTGCTGTTGCATCTCTATGCATTACATATATTTTCTGTGGTTTTGTGATGAGAGGACAAATATCATAGGAAATTAAATTATACATATAGAATCTTGCCTGAGAAAAAAAAATCTATAATGTTTATTAATAATGGTACTCTGCAAAGCCAGATTATTTTTTTTTTACTTATTTCTTTTCCCTAGTTGCTCTAGGATTTTTTAAAAATACTTTTGATGTTCAGTCGTTGTTAGGAATAGCAATAAACAAGCAAATGTTTGAGGAGTCAAATGTACTTATCAACTCACTCAAAAAGTAATCTGTCTCCAGCACTGCATTTTGTTTTCCATTCTTTTAGTACTTAATTTTCTAGTCCTTTGCCTTCTGTCTTTCCACTCTGCTAAGCAACTGGTTTTACCTGCCATTTAAAAAAAATACATTCATGAGAAATCTCAATATGTATTGATTTATTGTACTGGTGTAGTCCAGTTTATTGGAGGTAAAACACCTTCTGCCAGGAAAGCAGTGTCTGACCTCATATGTACCTTGCTTAGAAAGATGTAAGGATAGGACTCATAGGGAATGTGTACAGGAAAAGACTGTATTCATAAAGAGCAGTTACAGAGCTAAAAGTACTGAGAGAATTCTTTTTTGTAACAGAATACATTACAGGTAGGGTGTCTTGGGTTAGTATATTGAAAGCTTTTTTTTTTTTTAATTCTTCGAATTATGTTCACCAAATTGACAATTTCATAATCCGAGGCTGCTGCTTCCAAACGTACAGTTCGGATATGCAGAGTTTAAGCAAAGAGCTATGACAGCAAAAGGAAGCCTGTTTGGATGCTACTACTGAATATGCTTACAGAAAAATAAACAAAAAAATTCTATTCAGGTTCTTAAATTCCAAATGCCTTTGAAAAGTGCTGTTATGTCCACTCAGATACTGAAGGATAGGGTTGTTTTTAAGTCAGAAGAAATGTGGTTTATGATTGTCCTGGTTCCTGAAGGGAAAATCAGTTTTTAATATTTTTCCCTCTTCAAACACAATATATACATTTAAAAATCAAGTTGTTATGTTGTTATTGAAATCTTTATGATTGTAATTTTTTATAAATTTAGGGAACAAAAGATAAGTAATTGATGTAAATCACTTGGGTCAGTAACTCTTAACAAGACAATGGTGTAGAAGGAACATATTGACTTAAAACTAGGAACCAGAAACTTTAATGAGTTGGTTGCCCAAGAGGCTTGGCTATACCATGAGTCATTTCACAATGTGCCCTTTAAGTGAACTTAACCAATTATAATATGAAGACCTGTTATGGGTTTGTGTGGCGCGGTTTTCTTTGGTAGTGGGGGAGGGGGCTGCAGAGGTGGCTCCTTAAAGAAGCTGCTGGAAGCTTCCCTGGTGCCAAAGAGTTGGACCCACCTCTGCAGCCCAGACAGGGAGTGACGGTGGCAGCGCCTCTGGGAGAACATATTTAAGAAGGGGAACTGGCAGTGTGGGGGTTGGGGAAACGTGAGAGGAACATCTCTGCCGATACTGAGATCAGTGAAGAAGGAGGGGGAGGAGGGGCGCCTGAGGAGGCTGATTGCCCTGCAGGCAATGGTGAGACAGCAGGCTGCCCCCCTACAGCCCATGGGGGCGAGCAGGGGAGCGAAGGCTCCCAAAGATGGCCGTGACTCCATGGGGAAACCCGCGCTGGAGCAGTGTGTGACTGGAGAGCAGCGCGCGGAAAGAACCTGCGCCAGGGAAGTTCAGGAAGAACTGAAGCCCGCGGAAAGGAACCACGTTGGAGAAGTTGATGAAGGACAGTCTCCCATGGGAGGCACCCCACGGTGGAGCAGGGAACGAGTGAGGAATCTTCCCCATGAGGAAGGGAACAGCAGAGACAAGGTGTGGCGAGCTGACTCAACCCCCATCCCCGATTCCCCTGCGCCGCCGGGGGGAGGAGGCAAAAAGCACTGGGAATGGAGCTGAGCCGGGAAGGCGGGAGGGGTGGGAGGAGGTGTTCTGATGTTTGGTTTCCCTTCCCAATACCCTTGTGGATTTTTTTATTTGATTTGTAGTAAATGAAATGGATTTTGTTTCTTCCCCAGGTTGAGCCTGTCTTTTGCCCATGACCATAAGTGGGGAGTGATCCCTCCCAGTCCTTGTCTCGACTCACGAGCCTGCCTTTGTATTTTCTCCTCATCCCAACGTGGCCAGGTTGGGGGGTGGGTGTTGAGTGAGCGGCTTCATGGTGCTTTGTTACTGGCTGGGCTGAAACCAAGACAAGACCATACTTCTAGAAGTTAGGATACCCACCTCTGCCTGAAGACCCTCACCCACTGACCTTGTACAGTAAATTTAAAAGATGCTGCACCTTTAAGTGAGGATAAGGACACTACACACTAATCAGCTTTAACATACAGAATTATGGGCACCAATAAAAGGTTGCTAAATGAGTATGGTAATTATGTTAATTTATAATGTATGAATGAATGACTGCTTTAATGCTGGGTGTGCTAGCTTTGTGGGGATACACCGTAGCACCTCTTTCTGTGCAGAACTGGCAATAAACAGCTAATACCTTGACTCTATGTGTTATTGGCTTGCAGACTGGATGAACGAGCCCACAAGGCTTGGGACAACAATGTTAGGAACTTATACAGAACATTTACAGAGTATTAAGATTAAGAAATAGCAAGTTACATTGCATGAAGAACTGTCCAAAACTTCACATGAAAAATACATACACATTTTCCCTAAGTGATCTTTGCTTGTTCTGTGAAAATTCCTAGGTATTACCTCTTCCTTTTGTGAATCCATGCTGACTACTTTTAATCAAATTATAGTTCTATATCTGTCCCCCATCTCTGGAGTGACTAGCATTTCCAATAGTTTTACCCATTATTGAATTTAATCTTATGACTGTGTAGATTAAGGGATCACCCATAGATCCTTTCTTAAACATGTTGTAATATTGGCTTCTTGTCTCATGCCTCCTCTGCTTTCAATTAGCCATCCTATACAAGCAGAAGATTGAATTAATGCTTCATAAAGATGAAAAAAAAAAAAATCCAGTGCTATTGAGATAGCCTATTCTTAGACTGCTTTAGTGATCTGAAGGACTGTAAATCGGCTGCAAGGAACCTAACCTGCCTTCCATTTCTGGTCATCTGTCAGACACGAGAAAGTGCCATTTATTGGGTGTAATTCTGTGTCTTTTGCTTTCCTCCACTCATATCTGTGTCGTGACTTTAGGATATCCAAACTTTATGAAGAGTGACATTTGAAAGTTTACAATGGTTATAGTTTGTGCGGAAATACACAGAAATTACAAAGCAAGCACATCAATGGTGATCTCTTTGGCTATTTTGCTGTCACATTTACATCCATGTTTGTGAGACACCTATGTTATGCAGCTTTTTCAGATACTTTTATTTATTGTTTACTCTTTCCTAATGTATTCTATTTTGGATGATGTTAATGGATTTAATTTTTGCATGTAAACCATTAAATTATACGGTTTGTGCACATTTCTACACTATTGTTTCCAAAAGTGTGGAGGTGGTGTTTGCTACATTCTGAAACTCTCTGAGAGAAGTAAAAACAGACGTCTGATTTTAAACCTCAAAATCTGTAAGAAAAAAGCAGTGAACAAAGAAAAAGCTTGTAATTGCTATTGTTCACCACAAAGTGTTTTCGAGATGATCAGAATGTAGCCGATGAGAAGAAATCTACCTGGTTTTGCACAGTCTGCAATTTCTCTGAAGTATGATATACTTTAGTTTTGAGAAAGGCTGGCTCAGATTCCAGAGAAGGTTTCTAAACTTTAATACTGTTAATTGTCCCATCAACTATGGTAAAAGGAAAAGGGAAGAGTCACATAAACTCTGCCTTTCTGGAAGTGAATTGTCTCTCAAGCTCCTTAAAATAATAATGTTATTTAAAAATATGTATAGCTTTTGAGACAGTGATTTAAATACACTTGGTCAGAACTTGGAGATCACATAAAGACTTGTGTGAAATAATGCTGCATCATCTGGTTGCCAGTAAATGAAACTGAAATGACACTGTAATCTGGCTACAGTAGGAGGTGGAGTTACTCTATATCATGAGGTCTTGTTCAGAATGTACCACTGAAATAAAAAAACAAATTGAAAAAAACCAAAAAAACCCCCAAAACAAGAAGCAGTTTTACAAAGTCAGTATCTAAATGAAATTTGATAAAAGAAATGGTATGAGCTGTCAGTGTTTTCATTGGACAAAGATTTCCCTTTAAGCCAAATCTAATAAATATTTTGGGTATTTCCCCCTCCTGCCTGAGGATAGAATAATCTAGATAAAGTGTGCAATCCTCCTTTTCAAGAAAACATTTTTGCTTTTGCTAAGAATGAGTCTAATTTAGTACCATGATACTGTTGATCTCAAACGTATTTTGGGTTTTGTTATAACACCCAGCTTCTGGAGCTACAGAATTTCAAGAGAACTTTTGCTTTACTTTTTCCTATGGAAGTTTCTCAAGCTAGTATTTGTGGAAATTATTTTGGAAGTGTAGAATCATATATATTAAAGTTCTGGACAAAACAAAAAATGGTCATCTATATTATTCTTCTTCCCACTGGTAGTGTGCCTCCACTCCTGGTGAGCTGTGTCTTTCTTGCTGAAGAAACCAAAGCACTAAGAATGGATGGTAAAAAAAATACAGTTTGAAATATATCTTAAAGGTATTGTTCTGATTCTCTAGAGCCTTTCTTAGCATTGATGCTGATTCCTTTTCATTTAGAAATTAAGAGAAAACAAAGCCAAAAAATCTCTCTCAAACTAATTGAACTGCTGATTGCTCTGCTTTCTTTTTCCCTTCTTATATTTTAAGAAATTAGAAAAGCTACACCATAGAAAAAAGCCACATACTCTACTGCTGTTGATGTTGAAAGCAAGAAACATAAGTGATGGCAAAAAAAAAGTCAAATATACAAATATAGTATATGAAAAATGCAATGTTTAAATAGTTAAACATGAAATATTTAAGTAGTTAAAATACCCCTACTTCTCCTACCTAGCATGAATCAAAGGGATTAGGTTGGTGGTTTGCACTGAAAAATAGTTTTACCCAGGTATATGTATGCTGCAGGATCTAGATTACTCAACACTTCAGCCAAATATTAGCACAATATTACTGTCTTTTCAAGCCAGTGCCATACTCCAGGGTAAATATCTAAATAGATTACTTTGGAATTCCTGTGAGATTGCACAGATTTTCAATTACAATTCAACATGGATGTGCAATATCATCTTATTTGCTGCAAGGAGCAAAACATTTTATATGTGTATACTGTTGTAATAACTATTAAGATGTTTAAGTATTAGTTGCAAAAAATTCAAATACAAATTTGAAACCAAGGGAGAACTTGCTTAAACAGGGATAGTTCAATGGAACATTTGTGTGCCACACAATTTTGCTTTTTTATCCCTTGTGACATCCTTCTAAAAGCACTGTGTTATGGGTTTGTGTGGAGTGTTTTTTTTTTTTCCTTTCGTAGCAGGGGACGGGGCTGCACAGGTGGCTCCTGTAGGAAGCTGCTAGAAGCTCCCCTGGCTCCAAGTTGGACCCACCTCTGGCCCAGGCCGACCCCATCAGTGACGGTGGTAGTGCCTGTGGGAGAACATATTTCAGAAGGGGAACCAGCAGTGTGGGGGTTGGGGAAACGTGAGAGGAACATCTCTGCCGATACTGAGATCAGTGAAGAAGGAGGGGGAGGAGGGGTGCCTGAGGAGGCTGATTGCCATGCAGCACATGGTGAGACGACAAGCTGTCCCCCTGCAGCCCGTGGGGGTGAGTGGGGGAGCGAAGGCTCCTGAAGATGGCCGTGACTCCATGGGGAAACCCGCGCTGGAGAAGTGTGTGACTGGAGAGCAGCGCGCGGAAAGGACCTGCGCCAGGGAAGTTCGGGAAGAACTGAAGCCCGCGGAAAGGACCCACGTTGGAGCAGTTGAAGAAGAACTGTCTCCTGTGGGAGGGACCTCATGGTGGAGCAGGGGACAAGTGAGGAATCTTCCCCCTGAGGAAAGGAGCGGCAGAGGCAAGGTGTGGCGAGCTGACCGAAACCCCCATCCCCTGTTCCCCTGTGCCGCCGGGGGGAGGAGGAAGAGTGAACCGGGAGTGGAGCTGAGCCGGGAAGGCGGGAGGGGTGCGGGAGAAAGGTGTTCTGATGTTTGGTTTCCCTTCCTAATAGCCTTGTGTTTTGTTTTTGTTTTGATTTTGTAGTAAATGAAATGGATTTTGTTTCTTCCCCAAGTTGAGCCTGTCTTTTGCCCGTGACCATACGTGGGGAGTGATCCCTCCCAGTCCTTGTCTCAACCCACAAGCCTTCCTTTGGATTTTCTCCTCATCCCAACATGGCCAGGGGCAGGGGGTGGGGAATGAAAGAGCAGTTGTGTGGTGATTTGTTACTGGCTGGGCTGAAACCGAAACCAGGACACACTGTTGTGATATTACTGTCTGAATGTTAATTTTGTGTTGCCTGCAAGATGTGAGAAAGTGGTCTCTTCATTTGCAGAAAGTTTGATTAGCGTTAAGTTCTAGAGCTAATGATCTGAAAAGAGTAGGTGTGGCAGATTGGGGTTGTATTTAAGAAGTTCCCTCAAGGGTTTTTTTTGTCATGTATTGCTCTGGATAGCCCTTACATTCCTCTTTGACATGTTTTCCTGGACAGCTGCTACATCAGAGACTCTTTTCTGTGGCTGGAGAGTCTGTAGAAAGCTTGCTCCTTCACCTCATCAAAACTGCTTCTGAGAAGCCTACCATGAGCCCACCAATGCAGTGCAAAGCAATGCCCTGCTGCCACCATTTCACAGGGGAGCAGAGGCACTAGGTGAATATGAACTCGACTTCATTGCACAGACTTTTGTGACGCCCTCATAAAAGAACTGTATTTCTCAAAACTAAATATAAATGATCAATTTACTCTTGGATATGAGAATTAAAACAGGAATGTTATCTGTGGATCGCAGTTTTGAGAAATTTTGTAATATTCATTACAGTACATGTGATGAACTTTCTCTCTTTATTTTTTCAGAAATTGTTGCTTAAAAACTAAAGTGTCCTTAATTTTTACAACTGAACCAACTATGGAGTATCCAAAACCTCATTACTACCCCTAAAGTGTTTTCAAGTGTGGTGTTTGGAAAGGATTGACAGGAACATTTAAACTTTACATGAATCATATTCTAAACCATTAGAATTTCAGATTTTTATTTATGCATTTTCTAAGATTGTTTATTCAAGTGCATTTTTCTGGAGGAAGAAAAAAAAAAAGACAGAACCCCAGATCAAAGACTAGTGTTTTTTATTCTTTGTCTTCTGCACCCTTTTATACTGCACAGCACAGAGATGAGGTGATCAGCTGAACCTCTTCTTACAGGTCTGTAGTGTAGTTCCCTTTCAACTTTCCACGAAAAGAAAACAACCAGCATGATTTGACCTATGTTACATTTCACTGGAGTTCCTCAGCAGTGGCCCGCGGAAAGGACCCAGCCTCTCACTTTACCACATAACACCTATGTAGAGAAGCTGTCCACAGCACTAGCCCATATACTGCACTTTTGAAGGCAGTTAGAGCTTTGGTACTCACTTGCAACAGACAGGCTCTACGTATATTTTTCTATCTGTTTGCAGTTTACCAAGAAATTCCTCTATGCTTCAATGTTAAAACGTTAAAGAAAAACTTGCCCATGTCCTTTGTAAGTGATATAGGATTAGGAAAAAGGAAAACAATAGCTTTTTTTCCTTTTACTTTTTTCTTTCCTTTTGTAATAGATATTAGAACCTTATCTAACCTGGATGTCTCAGTCATTAGAGAGAAATGAGAGAAACAGAATGATGTCACAAAAATTAATGTATTATCAGGAAGCCACTTCGATAACATCTGTTGAAAGCAGCTTGAAAGAGTTGAGCTTTTTTAAGATGTGAGTCCTGAGCCTAACTTGGGGGTATAAACTTTGGCTATGTTTAGAGACAACTTGTTGTCTATAAAGTGCTGTAAATTTAATGATTTATTAATCACTGAAGAAATTACTATTAACTTGTATAATAAATTATTCAACTTCTGCCTTCCCATTCCTTCTGTGAAGGTATGTGTGCTCCAACATACCATCGTCAGGGGACACCAGAGTTTAAATCCATCACTTAAAACTAAACAGGAATGGGAAAACAATTCAAGTAAAACTACTCTCATCCTTCTAATTCATTTTTACATGTTAAAAAAAAAAAAGAAAAAAAAAAAAAGAAGAAAACAATGATGGCAAAATAAAAAGTGATCTCAATCTTCCCATTTAAATATAACTTGGTAGGTCCCCTTAAGGAAGACCTAATGGTGTTATAAAGAATTCTGGTGGGTAAATATCATGTCTAGCAATAGGTGGGTTCCAAGGGTAACCAAATGCCATCTTGCCTAAAATGGAATTTGAAGTGGATAAGTACTTTAGTACTATGTCGATCTGGGAAGAATAAGTTATTGGCCCAATGACCACTGATGAAACCAGGTGCCTGAGTTATTCCCTCCTACATGTGTGACTCACAGTTGTCATCTGTTTTGTAGAAAGCATTAGAGAACCATAAAACTTACCTAAAAACTAAAGAAAAAAAACCCAAACAAACTAAAAAGCAAACAAGAAAAAAAAACCCCAACAAACCCCTCATGTAAATATTTCTTACTTTTTGGTGCTAAACTATGAATTATATATCTCCAGTCCAAAAGACTGCATTTCAACAGTGAAAGTAATATGTGACACGAGATAAGGAAAGCTGGCAATATCTGGAATTAGGCACCAACTCTCAAAGTGTTGAAAAGCAATCAGCAGTGTTCTGTACAGAAATAAAACTAAGAGGTTTGGACAAGATGCTGACAGTCAGATGTGTGGAAATAGGCTTTTTTTTTAATGGAAGGTGATAGAAAAGACTGCAAAGCACATTGCTACCACCAGATACTGTTAACCCATAAGGTTTGTTAATTCCAGGAAGAAGTGCTGGAGCAGCAGCCAGTGTTCCAATTCCTCAAAATTATAGCTATTGCCCTAAATATTCTGAATAAAACAGAAGGAACAATTGTATGATTATCAGTCTTGTAACAAAGTTAGATGATGGAGGGGCACGAGTCCAACAAATGCATTTCCTAGCCCTTGTTTTTTTCTTTCTAATTTACTAACAAAGCTACAGTGGAGGTAGAAAAGGCATATGGCACTCAAGGAAAAAAAATGCAGCAAATTCTGTAAATTCTTCTACTGTAAGTATTTGTTCAGGAGTGTTACTTGTGCAATTGCTAGGCAAATCATTCACTTTCTGTTGTCAGAAAATTGCATTATGTTGGAAATAGAAAAACTTGAAGAGCAGTTGTACTCTAAGTAGTAACAGTGTAAGAAGTGAGAATGACAGGCCAACATGGAACCTCATAATGGCTCTCAGCTTAATTTTACTCAGTTTTCTTATATTCCCTAGCTGCTTTCAGTGTTTCAAATACTGTCTGGGTTTTGGAAGTCAAACTCTGCTTCTGGCTCCCCCACCTCCATTGGTACTAAAGATTTTCAAATTCAAGCTAGGATAGGAAATCTGCTCACAGCTGCTTGCAGAAAAGAGTCCACATTTCTTCTCATGGTTGTTTTGACTGTGCAATGAGAACAGTACATTCTGTGGTTAAAAAGTATACCTTCAGAAGTTTTACATTTGTTAGAAAGCTAAGACATACAGGAATTTGACTTACTTAAACTAAGTTTGCCTAGTTACGTCAGAAGTCTTCAAAGCATCCACAAGCACATTAACCCCCAAACTCCTGCTTCAACCATATCATATTCTGCTAGCTGTTCCAAAATGATATTAATAGTAAACAAAAAATGAATTCATAATGTATTGTTGTTACGGGTTTGTGTGACGCGGTTTCTTTGGTAGTGGGGAAGGGGCTGCACAGGTGGCTCCTGTAGGAGGCTGCTAGAAGCTCCCCCGGCTCCAAGTCGGACCTGCCTCTGGCCCAGGCCGACCCCATCAGTGACGGTGGTAGTGCCTGTGGGAGAACATATTTCAGAAGGGGAACCAGCAGTGTGGGGGTTGGGGAAACGTGAGAGGAACATCTCTGCCGATACTGAGATCAGTGAAGAAGGAGGGGGAGGAGGGGTGCCTGAGGAGGCTGAT
>VYZV01014266.1:18658-46541 GCA_013401275.1 Pandion haliaetus | reverse complement strand
AGGTAAAAGGGGGGAACCAGCCCCCCCCCCCCCCCCAAACAGCCAAGGAGATGCTGAAGGGCACAGAAATAGGTAAGGTCTTTGGCAAATACACACATGTGACAGTCCTTGGTACAAATGCAGAGTAACCCTGATGTGCTACTAATTGGTCTAATTAGTTCCAGGAGGGAACCCAGCCCAGATGGGTGAGGATAGGCACTTCCTAACTGGGCTCATGTTCGTCCCCAGAAGTTAGTGCAGAATTGCTGACTGGAGCCCAGGACTTCACGCCTAGGAAGAGAAGTGCTGGTCCTGCAGCCCCTGCTTTAGAATCCAGGGAAGAAGCAGAGGTGAGAGCTCTGGGTTTAGTTTTTACTGCATTGGTTTGCTCAGGGGCAAAGTTGTTGGCTCCTTTGGACTGTCTGAGAGGGGCTGGGCTGGGCTGTGTGAGGGGAAGGTGCTGGGGGTGTTTTTGAGCAGTGCCAAGCTGAATAGCTTCCTTGTATTTCATGGGGTGTTGCTGGAGGTAGAGCAGGGACTGGAGCACAAAACCTTGGTATCCCTTGGGCAGATGTCTCCATCGAGCACAGGTCTTTCCTGCACTGCTGGTCCCTTTCCTCACCAGTAAAAGCCCCAAAGCTCCCAAGTTGCTGAGGAGTTTGATGTTACTCAAGGGGACTTTTGTGCCCCAAAGCCTGAGTGACTGGAAAGCCTGCCAGGCACTTAGAGAGCATGAAATTTGGTTAGAAACCATCTGAAGCTTGTATTTTTTTTTCTTTGCTTTCTGATTTCCATTTTTTTTTGTTAGTTTGTCCAATAACAAGGAGTAGGAAAGTTGTTTTTTCTTTTTAAAGCAGACTCAAATTTCTGTATCCTCTCTTGGAGCTTTATTTAAAGGAAAAAAAAATCCTACCCAACTCCCTCCAATTCCTGTATTGCAAGCCTTAAGGAAGCTTTGCTAGCTCCACTCGCTGCATAGTACCTGGGAAAACTTCCCATGGTGTCTGTACTGCAGAGTTTAAACTTAAACTGAGCAACTGAGCAAAGGACGAGAGGTGAAAGAGAAATACTGAAGGTTAAATGAGTTGCCAGACACACCAGCAAGTCAGTGAACTGGAGGAGCTGCCCTGGTTTATCAGACTGATGGCAAGCTCTGCCTGCCAGGGCTCAGCCAGACGTTGGGCTACTTGGTCTTTTTTTGGCTCAGTTTTAAGTCAGAGCAAGCTCCAAGTAATGGGCAAGTGAGCTGTACAAGTAAACCCTGACCCCTCCTCTGCAGGCAACAGAGGTGAGATGGAAAGATTGTGACCCTGTATTGTCCCCTGCCCACAGCAGCAGTAGCCCTGCTCTCTGTCTAGTGTAGGTGATGCCATTACAGCTTTTCTGCCTTAAGGTGTTTTTAACACCTGAGAGGCATGACAGAAATGAGAACTGTTTGCCACGGTGCTGAGCTGCTGCTGTGGACCTGCTGGTTCTCTGCAATGCTGCTGTGCTCCTCTGTGGGGACAGACCCTCCATTCCCCAGCAAACTTACAATCCCAGGCTTGATCCTTTGTGCTTTTAAGCCTGTGACAGTGTGAGCAGAGGAAATGGACTGTTTGTGTGTTTAAAATTAAGTGACCACCAAAACATGCCTGTGACTGGTGGGTATGTGGAAAGGAGACATTGTGCTGCTGCTGGCAGCCACAGGCAGAGAGGCTGCATCAGTCTGACCCCCCTGTACGACATGTACGCAGAGGGGACAGAACCAGTGGGGTGGCAGTACTGGGCTGTGTCTTGTAGGTGTGAGAGCCTGTCTGGGGATGGGTTAATCAGGTGGGCATCCGTGGGGATGTGGGACCCCTGTCTGGGCTCTGCACACCCCATCCCTGCACATACAGACACTGGCAGTCCCCAAAATTCACTTCTTTAGGGGTGACGCTACCAGCATCCCATGAGGTTCCTGGGGGTGAAGCCACCACCAGCAGAGTGAAAGGCCTTTCTGAAGGTAAATAAAGCCCCAAGCTGTCCTATTATTTTAAAGAAGCTGCCTCCCACATGTGACCTTGGGGTACGTGTTGATGGGTACCTGCCATGAGGGTTTAGTCTGAATCTAAATCCTCTCTCCCTCTGCCTTTTTCCCCTGAAATGGGAGCTGTCATCGTGCTGCTCAGTCTTTTAAGTCGGCCTGAATGCTGGTTGTCTCTCTTCTTTAATAAAAAGAAAAAGTCTCTGGGATGTGGCATGAGGCCATTGCTCTGTTTTAAGGTGTGCTCTCGCTCGCTCTTTAGTATTTGCCTGGTCTGCTCTGCCTTGTGGCTCGAGTGAAGGTGCATTCCTGATGAAAGGTTTGTTTTAGTGAAAGTGGGGGAGATGGCAGGACCTGCAGGTCCGTGAATAGACCTGTTGTCGAGGCCACTGTGGTCTCTTAAATTGGGCACCAGTTAGTAGGGAGGAGAGGAATGGTAGGCATCCAGGATGGCTGCAGGTGCCCTTTGCTCTGCAGGTGAGAGGAGCCCCTGAGGTCACCCCTACCTCCTGGGTGAGAGCATGGCTGTGGGCTGGATGAGGGTGAGGCAGGCAGAAATCAGGCTCTTGCTGCTCTCTGATACAAAACACAACTGTGAAACACCCATCATAAGTAACAAACCCACCAGCAGCTGCTTTTGGTGATGGACAGGCAGTGGGATGTTTGCTGCTGAGCCCTGGCTGGAGAGCATCGATTTGATCTGATGGGGAGACATATATCTCAGGTGAGACATAATCCCTCTGTCAGGGATGAAATAAGCTCTCACAGCAGGTACCTCTCCCTGCTGAGCTGTGGTCTTTTCCCTTTTTGGCCCTAGACCACAGCCTACTTGACAGGGACATCTTTAAGCAAGTCAATCAAAGGGCAGTGAAGAAGGGAAGGCAAACAGGAAGGGCACGGTGGAAGGGCAAGTTTCAGAGTGACCTGATGCCGGGGTGGGGACACGAATCGCTGGAGCGTGTGTGAAGTGAATGGCTCCAGCAATGATGTGGTCAGTCTTTCAATGAACATGAGGAGGGGGAAACTGTCTGGCTCCAGGACAATATCTGGCAACTTGTGTAGAGGAAGAGCCCTGGCACCAACCGATGTGTGAGGCTGATGAGAGGTGATCTGGGCAGGTCATTCAGAAAATGTGGTTTGCTGGCCCAGGAAGGACATAATCACCTTGGCCTGATGTTATCTGGGAGGCTGCGTGACAAGGAGGAGGCAGTGAAACAGGCAGGCAAGCAGGAACCTCTGGCTCAGAGTCAAGCCCTGGGGTCCCAAGGAGGGGTGGTGCCTGTGGGAAAGGGGATGTGCTTTGCTGGAGTGGGATGCAAGGGGTCAGAGAAGAGCTGGTGTGAGGCTGAGAGCTGGCTTGCCTGAGTCTTGTTTAAGCCGACTCAACTTTATCTATGTCCTCCCTGATGCTGGGTGCAATAGTTTCTAGACCTGTTTCTAAGCGCATTGTTTTAATGTGGTTGGTGCTTGAGTCTCTCTCCCCAAGAATGAAATTTCTGCAAAATCTGTAATTTTTAGAAAAGTTTTAGTTTTTATCCCTATGCACACCTTTGAAACTAGAGATTAATGTGGGTCCTGGCTGGGTGAGGGTGGGGGCTCTGGACATCACTGCATGGTGAGGTGGTCCCTAATCCCACAAGATCCCAAAATGTGCATCTCTGGTAGGAGTTAGGCATCCAGCTCCAGATGAGTTGAGCTGAAGTGACTTTCCCAAGGGTTCCAGGGCACAAAAGACAGAGGACCCCAAATCTCCCTGCCAATGTTAAACTACTAAAGCATCTTGTCTCCCTCTTTAGTCTACTTTAACAGGCAACAAACTCATGATACCTATTAGTATAAAACCTTGTTCGTATTGGTTGGTTCAACACTGAAATTGGTGTACTTCTACAGTAATCACAAAAATGCATTGGTTTATTATTTTCAACGACATTCTTCTATTCATGACGTTGCCATCTGAAAATAAGGGTCCTGCTGAATAAACAGCCATTGCCTTTCTTTGTGAAGAGATTATGTTTTGTTGTGCTTGCAGAAATGACTTCTGCTGCCATGCATTGCCCTTTAAAAGCAAAAGAATAATAAATAAGCAACAAAAAGCATCTTACTTGGATACGGTGTCTGTTTGGAAGGAAAAATCAGGTTTGGTATGGTGTGAATCGTTCAATTAATATAAAATAAATGTGTGGGGTTTTTTTTTTTTCAGTGCAGCCTGATTAATTCCACATGTTTTCCCCCAAGGTTTGGACAGTAAAACTGCTTGTCTGAGTCATCAACTAGATAAATAATTGGCAACTTCAAGGGCCCATCTCCTAAATCATTCCACAGTTGCTTGTGGCCCTAGCAGAGCTTGGTTGCTTGTGCGTTCGAGTCAGCTGTAAAGTCTAATCTGGGCTTTCACTGGCCCCAGGAGACCAACAAACTGCTGATTATGGAGCCTCATGTCGGCTTGTCTTGGCACATCTGCTGGAAGAACGCAGCGAGCCACTGGGGAATGTGCAGTTGGGGCTGATATTTATAGCCAGGGCGGAGGAGCCTTCCCGAAATGGGCACCCTGGGGTGCACACCTGGCTGCTGTGCCACCCCTCCTGCAAGGAGCTGGCATGATCCCCTGCATGGAGGTGGTGGGGTTTGTCCTTCCTGGTGGGTTTCCTGAGCCCGTGGCTCAGGAGGTGCTGACCTGCCACACAGGGATGCCTGGGACTGCCACGCTGGCCTCTGCAATTTAACAGGCTGATCCTGAAATGGGCCCACCAGGGTGTCTTTATCTTCTCCAAATGCAGGTATCAGTCCCAGGACCAGTTGGCCAAAATATAACCCCCACTCGTGGGTTTTGCAGAGTACCCCACATGGTGGGAAACGGGAAGCACAGCCAGACAGGCTACACGAATACAGCCCTGTACAGCCCCCTCCTTGCTGGGCTCCAGCCACGTGTGAGCATTGAGAGATTTAAGATGGACATGTACCTGCTTCTTCACGCATGGTGGTTGTCTGGTTTCTGAGAGAGATGTGAGTCCCTCTGCTTTTAAGAGAGAGATGTCGGACTTCACCTCTTCTGTCCCAGTGGGTTATTTCTGGCTTGGCTTGTATTTTAGGGGTGCCACTTGGGTCCTGTGGAAATCAGATCCAAAGTGTAACCCCCACCTTGGTTGGAGAAGTTGTGCTGCTGTCCTGGGACTGCAAGAGGAGCTGAACTGGATGCNGGGGGGGGGGTATAATTGCAGTTTAAAATGCAAGAAGGTGCCAAAAGCAAGATGAGAGACAGCTCAGCAATGATCTCCGAGCTTAAGGAAAAATAGTGTAAATCTGGAACAGACCCACCGTCTTCAGAGCCGGCTCCAGGCTTCTCAGCAGGAGAGGCACAGCTTCTGCTGGATTGGAAAAATAAAGCAGCCCAAATGCCTCTCGTGAGAGGTCCTGGCCCCTTGGCTTGTAACAGGCATGTTTGGAGTAAGCCTGGTGCCTTGGGAGGGACGGCACTGAGCCCCAGGGAGGTCACTGGGGGTGGTGGGCATGGGGAGAGCGGAGCCCTCCCCTCCTTCAGGTGGTGTCAAGGAGTTAAAGGGAAGTGAGGTTGAAGGAGAATGAATAGATTATGCTTTGCTGGGAAAAAAGCTCACATTAACAAACTGCAATGTGTGACAGTGACACCAGTGAAGGTTAAATCAGCTCATTGAGTTAAAGCTGAGTAAATCAGTGTGCTTTTGTGTATGTGCCCCCATCACGATTAGAGCTACCTTGGCTTTTGTGGTGGCAATTTTGGACATGGCCATCCAAAGCCCACTCAAGTCCTCATTTGACTGGTACCTGGTTCAGATGCTGGGTGCAGCACGGACACCAGCTCAGCTGGGGAGCTGACAGATCTTGTGGTGGTGCTAAGCAGGAACCATAGTGTAATCCTCCTGTTTAATGCCTACATTATCCCAATTAATACAATAACGAGAAACTCGATGGGCACCTTCTTGCAGGGACTAACCCCTGGTCTGCGATGGTCTGCCTTTGGTCCTCTCCATGCTTCCTCTGTTTTCTCAGGGAAATAATTGTTTGTGCAGCTGAGTGCTTTATTTTGGTAGGCCTTGCTCTCGTTTTTCTTAACAAGATTTTTCCGCTTGAGGAATAGTTTTGAAAGAGAGCACACTATGTCCATGTACAGTGTGTACTGTGGGGTGTCAGCATGGAGCTGGGGGGTGAGCTTCACCCCAATCCTGGGGGTGTCTGGGGGCTCCCAAGAGCTCATCAGCCATTCTGTGCAAGGGGAAAGGAGCTGAGCCAGCCCCTTTGCTGATGGATATTTCCCATGCAAATGGTTAACTCCCCTGTCCAGCCAATTCAGAGGCAGCCAGCAGGTCTCATTCTCTTCCCTAACCATCCTCTTGTACTTAATAGAGGCTTTCTTCCCTCTTCACACTCTCTTCACATTTGGATTTGGGTCTAGGTCTAGCTTTTGCAGAGAACAGCTCTCTCCTCCATGGCTGCTCAGTCCCTTCTCCTCCTCCTCTTCCAGCCCAGGAAGGACTAAGCTGGTTCCTGATCTCTTTGTGGGGCTAGAGGGTCCCTCTGTGTACAGTGAATATTTGGTGGCAGAGAAGGGTAAAAAGAAGCAGAGAACTAGAAGAAGCATTTTGGCAGTCAATGCAACTGGCCGAATTGAATTACGTGTTAAAGTTTGCCAGTTGTCAGTGTGTTGAGGTCTTTGTACCATTATAAGATTTTTAGGAGTCCCAATGCAGATTGTCTATATTTTGTTTGTTGAAATTTGTGTGTGTTTTCTTGTAGAAAGAAAAGGTGCCCTGCAATTTGCTGCATGCGTTTATGCCTTTTTTTAATATGAAGTGGAAGCAAGCATCTGAAATCATTCTTCTCCTTCTGACAGCAACATCTGTAAAACCTTAACGCTGGAAGGAGGCAGGAACCAAGAGATTTATAACCCCCTGCTGAAATATTGGAACGACCTTATTTCCCGGCAATTAGCTTTGCTCAAAATATTTTTGTTTCCTATTAGAAGCAATCTACTAGCATTTACATTGATGTATTTAATAGTTGTTGGCCATCTATGAATTCAAGCAGGCAAGGCAGGAGGAGGGGAGGAACATGCTTTGTAAACTGTGAAAGAATTTGTGTTGCATCGTGTGTTGTGTTTGTTGATAGTGGTGAAAACATCCATCATGCTATGCTCCAGAACGGGGAATGACATCTTTTGGGAAAGGGAAGAGAACTGGTATTTGGCCAAAGCTTCCCTACCACTGCAGTGTATCAGGACTAGCTCCAGTGCCTTTGCTGGAGAGTGGATCTTGATTCAGCTGAAACTCATGAAGAATGGAGAGGTGAGGAGTGAAGAAGATGGGGTGGCACCTATATGTAAGCTGCTGTAGGAATGAGTAAGGGCTCTCTCTGATGGTCAGGTGGTAATGAGTTAGGCTAAGGAGTGGGTGGCTGGGTGGATCATTCCCCTCCTTCAGCAGAGCAAGGAGCTGGTGACAGCAGCTCCTGAGACCTCTCTGGGGCAGTCTGGGAGAGAGAGTTTCTCACAGCTCTCAACAAGAAGTGGATTTTTGGTTAGGTGGCTGGGTTTGATTTTTTTTTTTTTTTTATGTTGAGAGTGTGATGTAATGGGGTGAAACTGAGAATCAGGTATTTTAGGCTGAGTTGCAATGTGAGGAAAGCCTGATGTCTGAACATGTTGAGTCAGGGCTGGAAGTGGCAGCAGATGTTGCGACGGTATTGTCTTGTAGGAGCAGAAGAAAGAAATACCTATTTTCTCCTTGGCTTTGAGATCAAGAAGATAAATGTTGTATCTAGGTAAGGTCCTGAGTGGATCTGAAAAAGAGTAATTGTTTAATTGTTGGAAAGACACAGTTCTAGGGATGTTGAAACAAAGTTGAACTTGAAATATTGGGGATGTTTAAGGACAGTGTCTTGTTTCTTTGTTTTGAAATTATTAATGTGCCTTGAAAATTGAAAGAACAAAAAAATGATGAATTTTGGATGTTGTTAACTGGCTGTGGGATATCCCTGTGATGGACAGCATAGAGGAGAAGCTTTCTGGGGAAATGCCGTAGCCCTGCAGGTGATGGATGGTCACCCTTGGCATTCTACAGGGTTTTGCTGTCTATTTGCTTTCTGGAGGTTTCTTCCACCATGAGATACCATTTTGGAAGTTTGCTTCAGGATGGGGAGCAGATGGTGTCACCTCAATTTTAAGTCATAGATGATTTGCCTACTTTGGCTGAAAATGAGCTTTTCCTGGCCCACCTGCTCTTCCAGCTGTGCCATAGTTCCCCATCCTCTATGCTATGCTGCAGTTGCAACTGTTTTCTAAGGCTGAGCAGTTAGCTGGATAACCAAATGGTCTGGGTTAAAAACTAACCCCTTTTGGAGGTGCAGCAGTGAACTGTGGCATGGAGCTGCAGGCATCAGGGATGACAATTTTGTAATCTGGTTTGCCTTGGGAGGCAAGGCTTTATATAGTTACACATGAATATTCAGCCATTCAGATAATCTCTCCCCATAAATCATCCCGGTGGCTAAGATGCTTTCCTCAGTCATGTATGTGCTGAAATAGTTGCTCACTAGCAAAACCTAGAGATTCACTGCAGGTGAAGAGGGTCTTTTGACAACCTTGGAGAGCAAAGACGTGTGCCCCAAACAGGCAATGGTTACCTGCCCTCTTTGCTGCCCTGGGGACACCAGCTGGGTTCTCCCGGTGGCGTTTGGGGCACCTCTGCTGATCTGCTTAGTGGTGGTGGGTGGAGGTTGATATATCTCTTTGAGGTACCACAGCAAAGTCCACCTGTTCTATTAGTCTCCATAGGTGGCTGGAGCTTGACAACACAGGCTGAGGACTGGGACAGCAAGCCTCCACTGCTGTGAGGAGACACCAGGGGCTGAGATGAACACGCTTCTCCTGCTCTTTGCCACAGGCTCGCTGCAATGCCTGCCGCGGAGGGAGGGTGCTGCTGTCAGTCATCAGCCTGTCTCACTCCAGGCATTCCTGGCACAAGTCTCTTCAGGTTCGCCTCTTTGTGCACAGTCTAATTCCTCCGAGGAGGAGGTTATTTGTCTTTTCTTTTTCTTTCTGAGGGGCCAGGGCAGCTCCCTGCTCCCCATCCTTCCCTCCTGCAACACAGGCTGAAAAAATTCCCCTCCTCTTCATCTGCAGGCAGGGTCCCTGGCACATGCTTTGGGCTGCCCTGGATGGCCCCTGCCCAGCCAGCTCCCTGCACCTGCAGAAACACCACATCCAACATCCAAGTACCAGCAAGAGCAATGCTGTGGCTGAACACCAAGGGAGAGGAGGAGGTCTGTTTGGGAATGATGTTGGTTCCCCCAAAAAGGGATAAACTGGCCACAGATCAACTTATGTTGCTTTTAGCAGCAGCAGCAGGTGAAGTGCTGAAGCCAGTTAACTGGTGGGATGCAAAAGCTCAAGTGAGTTTTATGGTGAAGGTTGGTGCATTTCTGAAAGGGATGAGTTGCCCTAAGAGGCCCTTTAATGTATCTCTCCCTGTGGACTTATTTCCACAGTATCCACCCCAGACAGACTACCTCCCCCCTTAAACTGTGTTGTGGTTAGAGGAGCACCATGGAGGCCTTTTTTCTGAGGACCACAACTCTATGTTCCCTTTCATCCCCCAGACTGCGAATGTTATCCCTGTGATGTGTTGCTGGTATGGCAAGGGTGGTGGGAGGACCAAGGCAAGGTTGGACTGGACTCTGGTGGGTTGTTTGGTTTGGTTCTTGTTCCCAGAACATCATCTGGGAGAAAAAATGCAGAGCCAAACTGGTCCCCGCACTTAAATAGCTGGTGGGATTTGGGGAAGACGATGCATTTGTTTCACATGTGGCACCGAGGATTCATCCATGCAAAGCTGTTTTGCTCACAGCTGTCCCGGGACAGCTCCCACATATGCCCCTTGAGATGGAGCATGCCCTGCCTCACTCCCCATCTGCTGGACAAAGAGGCTTTGGGGGTTCTTTTGTGCCAGAAACTGTCACACAATGTGTGGGGAACATCCCTTTTTTCTTTTCTCGAAGGGCAGGTTTCTTTTTACCGCCCAGCTGCAGGCAGGCTCAGCACACAGATTTATTCAGGGCCGGGGATGTATGTGTGCACGTTTGGGGGTTTTTTTGGGGTTTTGGTTTTTGTTGTTGGTTTTTGTTTTTTGGTTTTTTTTGGTTTTTTTTTTGAAAGAACAATGTTGTGGCGGCCAACAGCTAATCCTAAATTTGGGATACCTGACATCGTAATGAGAAAACAAACCTTCCTGCACTTAAAATGAGTGACAGGCCAGGTTTGGCCCCAGCAACCTTCAGAACTGATTTGACCTTGCAACCAGACCTCCTGGGCTGACTGACAGATTTTTACAGCAGCATTAGAGCTGAGCTGACCTTGTTTATCTGGGGATTCACCTGGGAGACAGCAGACATGTCCAGGGATATTAAGTCTCAAGCTGAAAATGTTTGCTCAGGTATTAGGGGGAGAGTTAATTTAGACTGAATACCTCCTATGTGGCACCAGCCACTGCTCTGAGGGACAATGTGCCCCTCGGCTGATGACAGTTGGTTTAGACTTTCTTTAGAAATTGGAGTCTCCTTCGAGTGGAGCCATGCAGAGTGCTTCAACTCACTCTGAATTCCCCTTCACACAATATTTTGGGGCTTTTGGTAAAAAAGAGCCAAGGTGAAGGTACAGGTTAGTGTTCCTGTAGAGGGGTCTTGCTGCTGGCTGCAGTAGAAGTGTGTTGGACTGGGTGGATTCACTTTTATTTTATAAAATGTGACACATGAGCTAGCATCTGTCCTAAGCAGCACTGTGGCTAGTGTCCCCTTCCCCTGATACCCACTGAGCCCTTCCTTCCTGTGCAGGGGGACGCGCTTCCCCTGCTGTAGCGAGTAAGGAGAGGGCTGGGGACCAGCAGTTCTTCCCCTTCCCTTTTGTGGACCCAGAATGAGAGGACCAAGCCCTGGAGCTGCCCTCCTCCTGCACCCCCAGGATGGGCAAAAAGGGGCACCCAGCAGCGGGTGCTCACCCTGTCTGCCCCCATCTACCCAGCTGGGAGCATCCAAGGGATGCTGCCTGAAGCCTGATTCTTCCACGATGTCACCCAGGGAACTAAGTCATCTTGGCAAAATAATTTCATCTGCTGTGTGGGTGGTTGAACCTCTGATTTACACAAGCATACACAAGCATCCATCCCTAGATTCAGGGAGACGTTGGGATTTTATTCTTCTAATTCTTTCTTTGGGCTTGCGGATAACTAACTGCCCTCAATGTGTGTATGACTGCGTGGGTGGTCCTGGCTGCATCCCATCCCCGGGGAGGACCAAGTATTGCTGTTCCCCAGGTCAGGCAGGCACCTTTGCTGCTGGTCTTCCCCAGTTTTTCCTGAGCTGCTTTTTGTGTTGAATCATTATGAATCCCTCCCTTATGAGATTCTTCTGAAAAGCTTCTTTTCCTCCACTGAGACCATAATCACTTTTTAGGAGTGAAGGTTTCATGTGCTGGGATCCCATGTGTGGGTGTCTGGTCTCTGCTGGATGGGGCTGGGCTCATGGCAGAGAGGCAGAGGGTGGCTTGGGGGAAATCTGGACCTGATTCTTGGGGACAACGCAGATGTCCATGGTGTGACACCCCTCACAGATGGAAGCCCTTCCCTGGTGTTGAAGGAAAGATTTTATTTAGTTAATTCCTTCCCATTTTCCCTGCTGATATTCCCTGGTATCGCCTCCTTCATCTCCTTTTCTGCTCAGGTTTCACTGCTGCCCTTCCTCTCCCCTCATGCATGCCTGTTTGGAAACGTGGGGGTAATTGTTCGCTCTCTGTATTGCTTGCTTTCACCTTGGCACTGGATTTTTGGGCCCCACCCAAGGTGAGAAGTTAAAATGTCTGACTGGTGTAGGAGAGACAACCTTGTTAAGATCCTCACAGAAGCAGGAGAAGCTGAAATCTCCTAAAAGCAGCTTTCTCTGCAGTTTGTGGAGGCATGGCAAAGGATGTTTTTCTCTGTCTCATACTTTCACAGAAATTTCGAGACCAGATGGGACAATATGAAATCCTTCATTATAGGCTTGACTTCATTCAAATATCACACATTGTGCTTAAGGATGAAGTTAGCTGCTGCTCTGCAAAGGGACAACCAGCATCCAGCCATTGAGTGTCCTGCCTGGGGTGCAGCATGAGAGCTGTGTCCCTTTCCCCTGCATCGCTTCTGTCTAGCTCAGGGTCTCAGGTCCCTGAGGAGCCTCCCCTGGGGCACTTGAAGATCTTGTCCTGAGGTCCCCAATGCCCCCACAGTCAGACATGCTGCCCAGATAGCAGAGGGAGGAGGGCACAGATTAAAAGCTCCCAGGGAGCAGGAAGAGGTAGTGGTGCATCCCACAACTGGAGAAACAAGAGGTCCACTGGATTATGCAAGTGCCCCAAATCCTGAATATTTGTTTTTCTTCCTGATTCACTCTGCTTTGCCTTCCTCTGTGTTGAGGTCTGGCAGGTCTCTAAAGGCAGTAAGTTCCAAAGGGCAGGAAAAATCCTTTGTACCAACCCAGGAAGGATGCCCATGCTAACTGATGTTCTTACACCTCTCTTCTGGGACCTGGTGGGAAATATGGGCTGAAAGTGCCCTCTGGATGTGTGGATCCTCAGCATATTGTGGGCACTGCTATCGGTCCCTCCTGAGCTGGTCCACCCTTGGTAATGAGCCCAGCAAACAGAGGAAATGTTGAAGCAGTTTGGCCTGGAGGGCTGGAAATGCAGCTGCTGCAGCATGAAGCCTCCCTGTGCTGGGGGAGGCTGGGATCCTGCTGCTGAGCTATTTATTTAAGAAAAAAAATATTATCATTTCAGGCGTTGGCAGCATGGGGTGTATCGGCCATTGTATCAAAGATGTGGTTTTAATGCACTTTCCTCCGCTTAAATGCTATTTGCCTTCTCCTTCAGGCAATTGAATTTAAGAAAACTCTGGTTGCCCAGGTTTTGTTGAACAAATTGGCCCCTCTGCGCACAATTCCCAGGAGGAGCCAGCTCTGCAGAAACTCTGGGAGCTGTCACTTCAGTGCATGGCTGGGATGGGCTGAACGGATTACCCAGCTCTGCATCGTCTGCTCTTTTATCTGTCTCAAAGCAATGGGAAGCCAGGAATAACCCCCCAGGGTTCCTCTGAGCCTGGCGGTTTCTGGAGCCCGGGGTCAGATGACTGTTATTGTAGCTAAAGGTGTTTAACCCCAATTGATTTTGACAAGCCCTATTAGCAGATCCTCCAATTACTTATCGGGTTTTGAGAGGAACGTTGTCAATTTAAGGCTGGATGCTCTAACCTGAGCGGTGCTGACAGGATGCAACAGGTACCAAAGCTGCTTCTGCAGGAGTCGATGGAAAAATTCCCCATCAATCCTCAGGGTCAAATTCTGACCCTCCTGCAGGGCCTGGCAGCTCTCAAGGGTGTCAGAGTCAGTCCCGGAGAGCAACGGGCTGGAATGAGACGTATAAAGCCTCCTACCCTGCAAAGCACTGAGCATCCTCGGAGCAGCCCTGGGCTGAGCTTAAAGCCCAGGTGACTTGTTTGCAGGGCAGCTGCCTGCATCCTGACACTGGGGAATGGTGCAGGAGCCATGGGACCTGGTGCAAAGCATGGGAGAGTCCCTGAAAAACTGCCCAAAACAGCTGGAGGGTTGTTCCTGCTCCCCTTCAAAATTGATCTGTCCCGCAGCTGGGTCCTGGCTGGTGGGGAAGGGAGCCAAGAGTGCCTGGTACCAGTGGCTGCTGCTGGTGGAGGCAGGAGAGAAAGGAGATTGCTCTACTTTTTTGCATGCTCAAAACCAATGTTTATCCCATGGGGTTGAATGTAGAGCCCCAAAGCCCTGCAGGCTGGAGCTGCTGCTGGGCAGGCAGAGAAACTGCATCGAGACTTGTGTCCACAAGAAATATCAAGCAATGAGCTCTCTGAGGCTCATATCACGAAGATAGTTGAGATCATTTGGGCATGAATGGGAGTTACGTACCTAAGCAATCTCAGAGGATCTGGGCTTAACAGTGTTGCTGATTTTTAAATTATTTTTTCAATAATACAGCAACTGGGAAATAAAAGCATCATCTCAGGAAGGAAATCGCTGCATTGGTCTAATATTTTAATGAATGTACTCTATTGCTGTGCAGGTCGGATGTAGGTGTTTGTAGGTGGCAGGCAGCAGCCTGCTTGTCACCCGTCCTGGGCAGGGAAATGTGGCCATTCCGTGTGCAAATACAGTTTAGTCCAGAAGTTGCTTTTGGGCAGCAAAACAAACAGCCATTTGGAAGCCCTGTGAGTTTTTCACGCTTATTTTTGCATCTTGGTTGCCTATGGAAAGGGGTCACCCTGCTCAGGGAAAATAAACAGCCGGCATCGCCTGCTTGGCTGGGGGCTTGCGCAGGTTTTACTCGAGCCTAGTGAGTGACTGGAGCTGCTGTGAGATTGTGCTGAGTCCTCTGGGAGGTTTTGTTACAAACACCTTGTAAAATGCAAATATTTGAATAGCGACGTTCACAAGTAATGTGCCAGGCCGAGGAGCAACTGCTCATGTTTTTTGCCGGTTGTTTGAAACTTAAGGATTTTCCAGAGACAAAAGTGTTGAATACACTGTTTACAACCAATACACTCATCCTCAGTGGACAGGTTTATGAGCCATTTATTTAAAAGAGAAGAGACCCTAGTTAATCAGCAGTCTATTTATTGTTTCTTAATCATTTAACAGCAATTCATAACTATGACTTGTTTTCTATTATGGGCACAATTGCATTAAGTGTGCTTCTTCCCCAGGTGCTATCTCTGAAATCAATTTTCACTTTGAAAATCACTCATATTCTTTCAAATAAAGGATCATATTTAAATGGAAATATTTTTTTCAGATGGTTGTTTTCAAAAGAACCAGTTCCTTGCCCTGTTTTGGGTTATTAAAGGGTTTTTTTTATGTTGTTGCAGGTGTTTTTACCTCAGCCTCCAGAAAATTGGGCAATGTAGGAGGCTGCTGTATGCATTGGAAAGCCCTTGGGGGTGACTGGTGATTGACATCCTGTGTAACCTTGGTCAGGTCACTGATCGCCTAACGGTAAGGAGACCCTTTACGTTGATTTTTGGGGGGTTATTAGTTATTTGACAGTGTGTCTCTGGTCTTTGTGCACATCTGTGGGGGGTGACTAAAGGCTGAAGGAGCTGTGGTGCTCCCAGCCCCAGCAGCCTGCTCTATGCTCTGGTGAGCTCCAAGCCTGACCGAAAGGACTGGATAGTGCCATCTCCATACTGGAGCTCATTGACCTCCAGCAGAGAAGATCTCGTGCCCCAACCTGCTCAGCTAACATCCTTGTTTTCACCCAGAGATCCCAAACAACTGAGGGGCTTACATCCCACCATGGGCACAGAAGTCACTCCTCCTTCTCCAGGCTGACCTCAGGACTCTTGATTTACGGCCATGAAGTGTGAGGAGAATGCGGCTTTGCCTGCACGTGCTGCCAAGCAGGCAACAGAGAGCCGAGGCAGCGGCACAGCCAGGGAGCCGTTTATGGGGTGCTCAGTAACATCCCATTGACTTCTCGGGGGCTCAGTGCCAGCTTGAATCAGGCCATTAAAGTGACCTGCAAAGCTTTATCTTAAGTGTTATCTCTTCTCCCACCAACTGCAATATTCAAGGGAATAGGGGAATGCTGATATCTATGAGAACTCCTGGCGATGGCTGGGGCAGAAACAAATTACTTTCCCACTAGGGAAAGGTCATCTGTGAAATTTCATGGACGGTCCCCCCATTCGCTAAACACCCCCTTCCCCTGACTTTATTTTATTTTATTTTATTTTATTTTTTTTGTGTGTGTGTAATTGCGTGTCAGACCAAGTGCACTCAGAATGTGAGCAGGGTCTGATACAAGGAGGGTGAAATGAGATAATCCATGTTTTCATCATCCATAGGCCTCTCTTTTCACGGGCCGTGGGCCGTACTTTATTAGGCTGAGCAGCTCTGGGCCTGCAAGAAAGAGGAGCCCTTTCTCATCCCGATGAGAATAGTGCAGTGAATGGATTCCAAGTGTTTACTCAGCATTTGTCTCGTGGTTTATCAAAGGAATGAGGAGGAGGTGCCGACAGACCTTTTGTCCCACTGATGTGTTATGACAATGTTCCATGAATATGCAGAATGGCAGAAGGGATTAGAGCCAGTACAATTCCCCTCCGGCGCTTTTTTCTCTTTTTTTTTTTTTTTGCCTGGGATGTTCAGGGGTTTAAGAGTGACCTGCTAACAGTCAGGGCACTAAACATCAGATTTTCCTGCAGATAGGGGTGTAAAAATCCCACACTTGTCCAAAGCTGTTAGCATCTGACTTGAAGGTTGGGCTGTCTTAGTCACTAGCCGCTCTTTATGAAATTTCGGCTGGCAGGAACTGCCTGGCTGAAAGCTTTGTGTTTTGGGAGACGTGGAGATATTGGGGCATAATTAAAACTTGAGTTAATCAGTGACACGTGAAGCCCAGGCCAGTGGTGATGTGACCGCTGCTCTCTAGTCTGCTGCTGTTGGTATAGGCTGGCAGTGGTACCTCGCTGTTTTTTTTACTGCTGCTTCCCAGAGTCCTGGTCCAGGAGTTTGGGTGTGATTCAGTAAACGGTGCTGACATCAGGCACGGATGCTTTTCATGCTCCGTGTGCCATTTTGGATGGACAGGTTAATGAGTTAACCCTTGCAACACATCTCTGAGGCAGGTGATGAACATTATCTGTTTTTAATATGGGGAGACTGCAGTTGTATGGTGAGGGCAGGCACATCGTTCCACACCACCAGAGCGCTGGGCATAAATCCAACCTTTTTTCTTGTGTTTCTGACCCTTCGTCTCCAAGTAACTCTGCTGAGCAATGGTCAGCAGCTATCAACCCATTATCAAAGGGTAATGTGTTTCTCCCATGTAGTTGAGCAAAGATATCCCACCAGAGAAATTATCCTCCATTGGTTTCCTAGATCCCAAGATTCTTTTCTGTCCAGCTCCTCAGATGGTCTGTGGGGGACCTCCCCAGATACATAAGGGGAATGATGACTTTGTGTCCAGCTTGGGCCTTACCATGGGAAGAAGGGTGTTGGGCATGCTCAGCACTGGTCTAATTCTGCTCCCGTCCAAGACAACAGATCAAAGCACTGCTGAGAGCTGTTAAATCCACCTGAAATCTCCCCCACCCCAACCAGAAAGATGAAACTAGCCTGTTCCACCCTTGCCGTGTACGGGTAAACTGTTTGTCTAGGGCCTTTCCAGCATGTCCTGCCTTTCTGTTCAGGATTTTGGTTGCTCTGTGGAGGATCTGGAGGACATTTGTTCTGGGTCAGATGAGAGGTGGGACATAGTCTTCTCTCATCAAGCTTATGGGGATCACTCTGGCTGTGATGACCACAGCATCTGCTGTGGGGACATCCAGCAAAGGCAGCAACAAGACAGGGGAAATTGCCGTCAGTAACTCCTTTGCAGGGACATTTGTGCAGCGATGCTCTGAAGGTGGCCAAGGACACCAGGTTGCATGGGTCTGCTCTGCTCCTGCCCCATAGCATACATGCTGTGCAGGGCTCTGGTCTGGATCCTGCACAGAGCATCCCATGGCAGGCTTAGCCTGGGGCCACACCATTGCCACTGTTTTTCCCCAGAATGGGTAGGAATGGCAGCTGAGTTTCACAAGCATGAGCCTGAACAAGGCCTGTGAGCCCCTCTGGTGCATCGAGTCTGTTTGCAGAATGAGGCACTTGCTAAGCGTCGAGTTGTCAAGTTTATAATTTGTGTGTATGTAGGGGAAAATAGTGAAGAAAGAGGCAGAGCCTCCTTGTAAGTCCTAGCACTGGCCGTGTGGAGGCACTGCCTGCTAGTGTGGCATGCTTATTCTTCTTGCTGAAGTCCCTCTCCACCCACTCGGGAACACAAGCAATAATTAGGTTAATTAATTTTGATACAGTTATCCCAAGCCCAGCTCTTGGCTGGTGGCCCCATGAGAGCAGTTGGCAATGGCTCCTGCTGACAGAGGGCACGTGCTGCGATTTGCTCCCCGGGGAGGTTCTCAGTTGGTCTTGGCTTTGGTGGAGAAGTGACTTCCTATCTCCAGAGGCCAAGGACCGTTGCCCAGATGGTGCTGACATTGACTCTGTGGGGTCTGCTCAGCACTGGGATGTGTTCCTGGCAGCTGATGATGGGGGACCTGAAGCACCTCAGGCTTGGTGCTTAGGCCAGCCAAATTCTTGACTAGCTTAAAAAGAAGAAAGAGCGTTTTTCTCCGTCTGCCTGCTTTCACCACCATCAGCAACGCTCGATCTTTCTTTGCTCTCTGGGGGTGTGCATGAAGGATCACTGTTTTCATGTTGTCCTTTGCAATCGTGACTCCTGAGCTGTGGTGTAACAACAACAAAAAAACCAAATGGGAATAAATCCTTCCCACTTTGAGAAACCTGTCATGAAAACACAAGGGTTGGCAGCCCTGGGAAGGAGGCCAACCTTGATTGATCCCACAGGACACTTATGGCACAGACACCTGACTATTGAAAAGGCCTTCCATCCTCCTTTGCTCATCTTTTATCCTCTGGGATTTTTGTTGACTGCCGGAGGCTGCATCTGGCCCCTTTTTCCTTAGGGGGAGACTAAGCAGTGGAAGAACAAGTCCATGGCAGCTGCCAGCCTCTGGATTTTGTGGCTCTACAAGGCAATGCCTTTAGGACCTATTTGCAACCAGCTCATTCTGTGGTGGCAGCTGCTGAACTCTCTGGTGGGTGCTGGCATGCTGCTGGCTACTTGCTGGGGCTCCTCTTAACCCCTTCAGACCTGTAGCTAAGTACATATCTCAAGTATCTCAGTGTCGATGTGCTGTTCGTCTGGGACTCGAGACAGTTGTTTTGGCTTCCTCTCTGCCTGAACATGTTTGTGCCTCTTAGGACTGCTTTTTGTTGCTGTTGATTATTTTTTTTTCTTTAAAAAAATTATGGCAGGATGTAAGTGCCCAGTTCTCATTGGTTTGGATGGGAGCTGGGTTCCTAAATTGCTCATACAAACCTCTCTCAGACTCTTAATGCTGGAAAAATGATGACCAGATCCTGACATTTTTCTTTTTTGACCTGCTCTCAGGCTTGCTCCAGGTTTCCTGTGTGCCCCCTCTGCCTCAGTTTCCCTCCCTGTGTGGTGGGGGACAAGCTGCCCGTTTTTTATCTTTTAGGTCTTTGAAGATATGCCATGCCTAATGAGAGAGACACAAGGCAGGAATATTTATGCAAAGTTTGTGCACTCCAAGTTTGGTGGAAAGAAAATGGATAATATTCAATCATCTGAGCATCTTCCAAAGAAGAGTATGTTAATACAGCAGACTAACCGAGAAAAGGGAAGGGAGCAGCTGATGCTCAGTTTTGTCTCCTGACTTCTCCTGGGCTTGCAGAACTCTGTATCAGGCCTGCCCCTGTTACCTCCTGGAGACCTTCAACTGTTGTCTTCTAGATGATGACTTCATGCCATTTTGAAGAGATTTTCTTCCCACAGCACTAAGGGATGCCTCCTCCCTTCCAGCCTGGCTCCCATCACGAAGCTCTGCTGAAGTGCTTCAACATTTCTTCTGCAAGAAGAAAGCATCCTCTTGGTCAACCCTGGGAGAGAAATCCCTCCCTTCCCCTGGAATCTCAGCTTCTTGGGTCTCAGCAGGCCTGCCATGCTTCACAGATGGCCTCCTCACCACTGACCCCTCTCCTCTCAAATCCCATCAGATGGAGCAGATGGAGGAAGAGGTGAGACAAATCCTGAAGTGCTGGCTGCAGTGGAAAAAGAAGGATCTTGTGCTCTTTTACCACAGGTTTTTCATTCAGGAAACTCCACCACGGAGTCCATTATTCACCCATTCCTATTCAAAAGCTAAATTATGAAGGTTCAGAGGAAACTTAACCTGTATGGTTAAGCCATCATCTCCATCCTAGAGAGTCATGGTAAAAAAGTATTTCATGCAACCAAAACCTAAATGCATGCAATATATGCAGTGTAAATCAAACAACATGATGTATGTGGGAAAAGCTTCCAGAGATGCTAATTAGATGCATGAATAAGATCCTTGGTTCCATCAGATAGCATTTGGAATGTGGTCCTGATTATGCCACTGGCTTGCTGCTTTACTCCAGATGGGTCGGTCCTTTATGCTCTATTTGCTATCTCCATTTAGAAATGGGCAAAATAATTTCTGACCTTTCCCCAAGGACATACTGTATTGGATGTTTTTAAAGAAGGGCGTTTGAGGTTGACATCATGTGGTCTCCGATCCATGCTCATGGGCCCTCCTTGAGACCGAGATGTATTGCAGGCTGAGCTCTCTTCCATGCTCAGCTGGTAAGGGAGATCAATGTCCTGTCTTGCACCTGTCCTGCTGGGTAACCAGGATCCAAGCCAGGTTTCAAGTCCAAATCCATCTCCCTCATTGTTTATACTCAAGGTGGCACTGCCAGATGGAGTTGGCCTTATCACCGACGTTCTAGATGAACCCTGAGACCTCTTCAGCCTGCTATGTTATCAAAAGTTGCAGTTCCTCTCAAGCATCATATGGACCCTTCTGGTCCAGGCTACAATGTGGCTTCAAGCTGGCAACGTGAACAGAGAAGAGGCAGGACCAGGAGTGGGGGTGCTTTGGACCCCTCTCAAGTCCACCCCCTGTGTGGACCAGTGGTGTTTCCTGCCACAAGATGGGCAAATCAGTGACCTGTGTCAGTGCCTGAGGTGAGGACTGTGAGCAGGGAAAGTGAGTTGCAGGACAACCCTGGGAGCTGTAGGCACAAAGACAAAAAGCCAAGAGGAGGAGGTGTGAGAGGGGCTTGGAGCCCCAGCAGAGAGGCCAGCGTCACCATAGTTCACACTGCTTGGATGGGCTGGGGAGGTACGAGTGCTGCTTTTGGGGGGAACCAGCCTCCCTAGGTCATAGAACTGGCCCAAATATGCTGCTGACTAGCATCAACTGTTTGTCATCCAAACAGAAGCAATTCGCCAAAGCACACATCTTGACTAGCCAGGATGCAGCTGGGATGCCACTTCAGAAACAGAAGTGATGTGGTGTGGTCTTCCAGAATAGCTACTCCAGAGCAAGCGGTGATGGATGAATCACAAACACTCTCACCAGGCACTCAGCTCTGACAGAAACTGCCCAGGACCTGGATGCTGGTGCCAGCTGCCTACCTGCATCAAACACTGCTGTGATATGGAGATTCCCATCTCAGCTGGAGGACCCCAGTGTCCACAGCACTTCAGAAGAAGTGGCAGATGGAAATTAATTAACTGGATCTCTGTGGACCCCCAAAATAAAGAAATGTCTGAGTTGATTCTCCCAGCCCCAAGCAGCACCAGGCAGGAATGGTTTTGGCTCAGAGGAATACGAGACAAACACTGTGATTCATACTTGTCCAGTCTGATTTTAGTCTGAATCATCTCTCTCACCTTCTCACAAGGAAATGATGTGATGAACGCTGGCCTGTCATGGATGGAGACCCTTTTCCTGCACCACATGCGCTTTGAAGTCATTGCAAGAAATTTTAGTTATTGGTCATTTGTGGAGTGATCTCAAAGGCACATGAGGTCTTCACAACCTCAACCAAGTTGTCTGCCCTCCAGACAGCCAACTTCACCACCAACACAGACTGTGGCGAGATGTCCCTGTTTGGGGCAGAAGGGTTGGGTGGTGGCCAGGCTACCCCCTCTATGCCTGGGAAACATGAAGGTGGGTGTCTTGTTCTTGGACTTGCCTCTTCTCTTGCCAGGCTTTAGGATGCCCAGCAGAGGCGTTGTGCCTGGCTGCCAGCCCCTGGAACCCCATAGGTGCTGTGGGCCTCAGAGACTCATCTCCAGGCTAGGAAGTGAGCATGTGGGCTGGGTGGGAGGATCTCTGCTCTTCTTCCCCCCACATCACTATCTTGTGACTTCATCTCTGCACCCTGGCTGGGGTGCTCTCCCTACTCCCAGCCCTGCTCCATCCCCACCATTTCAGGAGACCCTATATCCTACCCCACCTCCATCCACCTGGTCCCACCAGTTCATGGGGTGCCCCATACCTCCTGCTGAGGTTTGTGCTTTCCCTGCGCTACCAGGAGGGGACTGCCAGAGGTGCCTGGCTAGGCTGGGAGGATTAAAGAGCCTTTGTTTCAAAAGCATTTTAAGCGGTGAGAAAAAAACAACCTGCCAGCCTGGCTGCAGGCAGACTGGGCTGAAGGTACAAGACAGAGGGAAATTTTCCATGACACAGGTGTGCTCCTGGCCTAAGGGTAGGGAAAAGGCTATTATGGTTGGAGTGGGTGAAATCACTGCTGGCAGGAGCATTAAACAGAGGAAAAAGAGGGCTGGTAGTGCACTAGCAAGGTGGGATTTTAACAGTCTGCCTGGTCTTGCAGCTAATTGGTCTGGTAGTTGTAAGAGAGTAGCAAATGGACAAGGAAAAGGGAAAATTCTGCGGTGAAATCCTTGCCTGGGAGCCCTGGTGTGCAGCATCTGGGGCACTTGGGCATCAGTTCCTTGATTTCATTGAAAAATGCAAGCCTCAGCAGGTTTGGAGGGCTAGCTGGAGCTGTGCTGTAGACGGGAGCTGTGCAGCAGAAATGCCTCTCGCACGGCAGCTAGCAAGGACTGGGGCAGAGGCAGGGCTTCCCGGCATGGGAAGGGCTTGGGCTAATGTGTGGGGTCAGGGAGTGGGAAATAGTGTGGGAGTGCATGAAACACTCCTGCTGCCGTGTTTTCCTGCCTGTTCCTGTCCCATTCTTGTGATCCTCAGGTGGATTTGCAGAGGCTTTTGGCAGGCCCAGTGGGCCACGTTCTCCCATGGACCTGGCTGCCTATTTATATGGTGAAAGCATCAAAATTTCTGGGGCAGGGCCATGAACAAACCTTGTAGAACAACCCTGCAGGGTGTTGAGCTTTAACCACCTACCTCACATCCTCTAAACACAAAAAAACTGGGAAACCTGGTTGGTGTGCATCAGCGTTTTGTTGGTAAGGGACAATTCTTTAAGAAGAACTGGAGGTAGTTGGAAAGCAGGAGACTGTGGTTTCTCCTAAAGATCTGCTCTTGCAGGGGTTGTCCTCAGTAATGTTGTGTGATGGTTTCTTCCACTGCCTCTGGGTGCTGCATAGCCTGAATCCTTCCAGGACAGAAGGATGACCAAAGGACAGTCAAGGCTGTGCCCTGCTTGGAGCAGATTGTTGGTAGGGCAGGTTCACCAAGAGGGGTTTTTTGGACCTGTGCTCATTGTATTGCAATGATCATAACAGCTCCTTTGGGTTTCTAAAGTATTTAATATTGCTTTATAAAAACAAATATTTAAAAGTTCCTTACTAACCCCATGCATGACCCCACCCTTTGCTCTTCTTAGTGTGTTGAAGCCACCAGGCAGGACAGCTGAGCCACCAGGGAGAGGGACCAGCTCAGCCTGGCCCTTGTGCTGGGCCTTTTCTTAGGCTTGGGTTTTGGCCATGAAGTATGGACCCAGGGCAGGAATTTTGGGGGGTTTTGTTCCAGGAAAAGGGAAAATTAAATATTTATTTATGCCAAATACTGAGGTTTTTCCTGAACAAAAAAAGCACCAAAGTTTATAGAAGCCAAGTCTCTGAAACTCCAAATGAAATTTTGCCTCCAAATCATGCTTTTTGATAGTTCAAGTCCCTTAGAATCTTTTTTGTTTTCTTTCAAGTTTAAACAAATAGATACTTCTGCTAAGAATATTATTTTTGGTAAACAGACAACAAAAGAAAGGGTTTTTTTTCCTCCCATCCCCTTTATTTCCATAGGAATAAAAGAAAACTTCATAATTTTTATATCAAAATGAATTTGAGGGAGAAAATCTTGACTGGTTGTAGTGGAGAAAAAAACCAAAACTTCCCTACAAAGGTGAAAAATAGTTTGCAAGTTTCTTTCTTTAGGAATTTTTCCTTGATGTTCCCTGGTTTGGTAAATGGTTTACCTATGCATTTTGTGAAGAAATGATTTCACATGGATCTTGCTGCACGATTACCTACGTGAAGTGACATGAAGAGTTAGTTCTCAGGAAGAATATATTTGCTTTGGTTATCTGCTCCCTGTGTCTTGAAGAAATGGGATAGCTCAGGAAGTGTATTTAATTGTGACTCCTTTGACCCCAGGCTGCCATTGTCTGGTGTCCCAGGCTGGTTTTCGCATGGCTGCTGATCCTGTAGCTGAGCAGTGTGGTGCCCTGACTCCTGCATGTGTGCTAGTTGTGGTTACAAGCCACACGGTTGACCCTCCAGGTCTCCTGTTTTGCTCTCATTGCTGTTCTCCATCACATGTTCCTCCTCTAAGAGGTGGCATCCCATGAGGGAAATCTCCCAGGAGGAAATTATTTCCCCCCACCCTCCCTAGCTGTAGTCACCTCATCCTAATGTACCAAGCTCTTATATGAGCGATGTGATTCTCCTTCTGGTGGTGAAGCCTTCCCATCACACAGAGCAGCTGTGGTGGGAGGGTCTCTCAAGCTTCTTCTGAGGGTCTCAGTCTGGGAGTTTGGAGAATAGATGGATTCAGACAGTTATGCGCTGAGGGTGGGAATGGGCCGACTGCTGTTATTTCAAGGCAGCAGTACTCATGCAGCTTTCAGCCAAGGAAGTCCCCGCGTGTTTGGTTAGTAAGTGATGGGATATTTCACGGCCATGGTAAGAGCACCATCAGCAGGTCAGGTATCATTGAAGCATCCCCCAGAGGTCACCGCTGGCTCTGAGGCTGGAGGATGCTTTGGACTGCTCACTGTGGCGTTCCATGGGAGAGGAACCAGAGATGTCCTTGCTCCGAGGGCTCCCACCCCTTCTTTCTCCTTGCACATCCCAGGGGTGGCTGAGATAGGGATGACTGCTTCATGACTAAGGGGAGGGGTCTGCAAACAGGGATGCTCCAAACACAACTCTGCCCAGTGCAAATATCTGTTTCACTCAAGATAGGGCAAAAACACTGGTCTCTCAGCATGGCCACATTAAGGAATGTGAACATCTTGCCCAGTTATTCCCATACTGCATGTGGTTTAGCAGAAGACTGTGTTGTTTTGGGGCAAGAAAATGCATGTTTTTCTAACCCACGTGGATGCAAAGAGCAGCTTGGAGATGTGGCCTGGGTACCACTGATGCAGTACCTGCCTGGGAGCATTGGGTGCTTGAAAGAGCAGCAATCCAAGGGTGCACAGCCCTGTTCCTCTGCAGTGAAGCAAGTACACCCATGCTGTAAAGCAATTTGTGTGTGCAACATTTCTAAAGGAGGCCACAGCTCCAGTGCAAAATTGTTTGGGGGCTGGAGGTAAAAGAGCAGTTGAAATTGCTCTGCGTGCTCAGTGAGGATGAACTGATGCAGAAGGCAGCAGATGCTGGCAAAACTTACACATACTTAGTAAATGTGATTTATTCCCTCCTCATCACCTCATTTTAAAGAGAGATCCAGATCGCATGTTTGGTAGCCATCATTATTATTGTCTTCCACCTTTTTATAAAAGATCTGGGCCAGGAAGAGCACCCTGAGTGATAAAGCATATGTGGGAATTGGAGTCTGTCTGTTTTGGCTTTCCTTATTTGATGGTAAAACACAGCTTGTTTCCTGCATGTGTGCTCCTGCCAGTCTCTGTCCTGCTGTTTTGTCTGTCTGTCAAAACTAGTTTGACATCTGGGTCCTAACCTGGTGAAGTTGAGTGCAATTTGAATGGTCCCATCAGCTTTAAAGTAACTACTCACCACCTGGAGTCTCAGCCAGCCCACCGCCTGAGACAGGGCCAGGGCTTCTCCCACTGTGTGTAAAATGACATGAGATCAGGGCCTTGGACTATAAACACTTCACACAGTTGGGTCTTCACACCCCGTTGTCCAGCTGAGATGTCTCTTCCTTTGCTAGATGTGATCTCGGGTGCAGGCAGCTCCAGACCCAGCCATACTATTGCATTTTCATTTCCAAGTCCTTTTCTGATACTTAGACCAATAAAACAAGAGTGAGTGATAAGCAAGGGCTGCTTGATATGATTGAACGAGAAACGCTCTTCCTCCTTTGCACCCCATAACCCCTTTCCCTCCCAAACCCATTCTTGCTAGATCAGAAGACGTTCAAGTCCTTGCATCGACATGAAAATCTCACCAGCTATCAACTGCAGAGTTGAAGGTTTCCATCTACCCCAGGAGGGTAATTTTCTTTGTGCATCTTGGAGTGACCTTTAGTGACTCCCTTCTTGGGCATCTGTCCTGCCGCCCTCTCCAGTGATTGGAAAAGTCAGATCCTCTGACTGAAATTAACTGGCTGCATTCAGATACTTGCTTGATTTAAATGCACGCTCTGGGAGAAATATGAATCTTCCAACCTTTTTCCCTGGGCTCTCCCAAGGTGAATGAATGGTCCCTGCCATGCCCTTGATTTTCTTTCCTCCCTGAAGATCTGTGTCTTCTGTGGAGAAAGGTACCTTTCTCTAAAGTTGCATTTCACCCTTTCTCACCTGCTCTCTGTCCTCCAGCCAGAACCTACACTCCTGTTGTTATCCTCCTCTGGCAGAAGGGAAGCTGAGGCAGTTTACTCCAACAGCAACTGGTCTGTGGCAGACCAGGACTGGACCTGACATGGCTCTATTAGACCCATGATTCCCTGCCTGAGTCCCGGAGAAATAAAGCAAGAACAAAACCACATGCAGACAGAAGCAGGGGAACGACCAACGGTGGGAAATAACCTGGTAGGAGAATTTAAAACCACTAGGAATTGCTAAGGGCTGAAGAATCTTTTCTGAAAGGCTGAGTGGCTTTTTAGTTTAAAAAGGAAGGGAGGAGGATGATACAACCTGGATTGACTTGCCTCTGTGGAAAAAGACTTTTGTCCTGCTCTGCTATTGGAAATACTTTCAACCAAGTTAGAAGGTTGAAGGCTGTGATTTTTACTCCATGTGGGGTATATGGAGGGATCTGCCACTGCGTTAATGGTGTAGACATTTCCACCTGTATTCTCAGGACATGGACATGTAGCTACACATAAAGCTGTGATCTGGCTATAAAAGTCCCCCAGCTTGTCCACCCCACCCTTATGCAGTGGTTCCCTTACCTGCTCTGGGCCAGGCTCGCCATGGGTGGGCATCTGGCTTAGAGGTGATGCTCAGCAGTGATGGGTGAGGATGGTGTGAGAGCTCATAGCTTTTTTGGTGCCGATAAAGCAGCCGGCAACCCCCCAGCTCTGGTATTGGCATATGCCATGGATGAGGCTGCGGTTCTGCCCAGCCGGCTCTGGAGCGCAGGATGAGATCTGAAGAGGTTTTCCCTGAAACCCATCAGGGCTTTCTGAGTCTGGTGTCTTCCTTCAGCTTCAGCCGTGGGCTCAGCCCCTCCGCCGTGACAGAGAGACCCCCGCTTCCCCCGTCCGCCCCCAAGCTGCCATCCCTGTCCCGCATCCCTTGCCCAATGGCGGGAGGTACCTGAGGGCAGCCCTGAGCTCTGCAGACCACTTTCTCCCGGGGGAAAAGAAGAAAACTTTTCCCAGGGTTTCCTTACGCAAGAGTCTCACCAGGCTGCAAAGTAATTAAACCGAGGGGCCGGCTGCTGCCGCCGCTGCGTCCCAGGCCGCCTCTGAGTGCTTTTCCCAGAGAAAAAAGACAACGAAATCCAAGCGCTGGGGCGGTCCCGGCGGGAGGTTACCTGCTCTGCTACTGGGGGCTGGCTGCGGCACCAAACTCGCCCTGGTTTGGCCGCCGGCACTCGTTTGGTTTAGTTTTTCTCCTGGGAGGAAACATCAGTTAAAAAGAAAGCAAAGCGCTACGGAGAACGGCCCGGGAGCCGAGCCGGCCGCCTCGCAGGCACCCGGGATCCCCGGGGGAGGGACCGCTCGGGGGCATGGCTGCGAAGTAAAACCCTGGGCAGGGGCCGAGGGATCTAGCCGTGGGAGTCAGGACCCCTCCCCAGGGGCCTCC
>VYZV01014265.1:23034-39538 GCA_013401275.1 Pandion haliaetus | reverse complement strand
AGTCTCTTGCCACAACAGAATATCATAAGAACAAGAGAAAATCATGCCCTCAAGACCAAGTGAGAAAATGAGGACACCAAAATACAGATGTCATGAGTTAGTACGCTGGAACAGCAAAATTCAAATATTGCAAATTATGATAAAAATAACATACCACCCCCCAGACACTATCAGATTCTTTTCTTCTTGGTCAACGTATCAAAACTTAGTTCTGCATGGAAACTTTTCAAACAGAATTCAGAGTTCAATTCAGTGGAAATTAAAGATCTGCTCATCCCAACAATAATTAAATTGAAAATCTTTAGAGGAAAAATGTTATTAAAACCCAAAATTTCAGTTCCTGAAACTGAAGTGTTCCATTTTGGCTTGCTGAAGTGACCAAGGACATTTCAGCAATTCCAGTATTAGTGCAAGCTTTACCTCATTGATGCACTACTCTTAAGGAATTCAAATTCTTTCCACTTTTTTTGGATAATTTTTTATTCAATATTCATATGAACAGTTTCAAAATCCCATTAATAGTTTCACTTGTTATCATTAGAAAATATTCTAATGGAAATCTTACTTTTATGCATGTTACACAATATTTTTGGATACAAAGATGAAAAGTTTGTTCATGTGACTAGCAATCTATTAATCCCTTTGTTTTTTCCTATTTATAAAATATGCTCCTGGCTACACTAACTTTTTTTAATTTCCCACTGAAACACATGCAAATATCATGAACAGAGCTCCAGTTTAAGTAGTTCTATTATAATTCATGCATTGACTGAAATAACAAAAGAACTCAAGACAAATTTTTGCAAGCTTTGTAAATCTGGTTCATACAGTTCTCTAGAACAAGAAGGTTAAAAAAAGAAATTTCTCATACCTTTAGGTAGCTAACAAAAGCAAAGCAAGTTTAAGAGTCAACTCTAAATAGGTTCTTTATAATAAGTCAGCAGAATTTCCCCAAGCAGCAGTACTTGCTACCACATTGCTCTGTTATACTTCTCAGACTTCAAAGATAACTTTACCCTCAGAAGTTCACTGGACAAATGTGTGTACAGAATTTTGTTTCTCCTTTTCAAGTAATTAAAAGGCTGTAAAACATTCTTTCCTTTGCCTGACTGACAAGTTCATGATCTACATTTCACACACAGCAGACAGGCTGCAGAGAACTGAAGCTAACAGAAGACTTGAAATATAAATCACTATCATTAAGGGGTTTTGCCAAACAAATATAGAAATTCAAGTCGTAGGGAGTTTGGCAAAGAGTAATGCATTTGTCATTTAAGCATATCGTAACCCTCTTGTGGGTGATGTGTGACACACAATATGGCATGCCTAAACGATAAAACATCAGCTCTTCACTGAGCAAGTACATGCTTATTGCCACCTTGGTAAGCTGCAATCACTTCATATTTCTATGACAAAAGGAAGCAGAAAATTGGTGTGGCGTAAATAGAAAATATGTCCATGTGCATTATGTGCTTACAAGCAGAAAAAGGAAAAAGTTATATGACCCTTGGGAGTAGAACCGAACTGCTTTATTTCACCCTCATCTCCTTTTGCCTTCTCATTTTACCCCCTTACTTGGATTTTTCAGTATTATGCATTTCCTTTCTTTCCTCAAAAGGAGGATCAGAGATAACATTGGTCCATTACTTCATGAGGTCGGTCACCTCACAAATAGGGATGTGGGCAAGGCAGAGGCATTTAATGCCATTTTTGCCTCTGCCTTTAACACTGATGATAGGCCCTGGGACACACAGAGCCCTGTGTTGGAAGACTGTGACTGGGGGGATGATAAACTTCCAGCCAATTCTGAACTCATTCAAGACTTGCTGCTCCAGCTGGATGCTCCTAAGTCTATGGGCCCCAATGGGATTCATCCCAGGGTACTGAAAGAACTGTCTGATGTTATTGCAGGACCTCTCCCCATTATTTTTCAGCAGTCTTGGGAGTCCAGAGAGGTCCCAGTCGGCTGGAAGCTGGCAAATGTTGTTCCAATTTTCAAGAAAGGTAAAAAGGAAGACCCTGGTACTTACAGGCCTGTCAGTTTCACTCCAGGGCCTGGTAAAATTCTGGAGAAAGTTATTCTGGGAGTTAGTGGAAAACACTTGAGAGACAATGCAGTCATCGGTCATAGCCAGCACGGGTTCACAAGGGGCAAGTCCTGCTTAACCAACTTACTTTCCTTTTCTGACAAGATCACCCGTCTAGTCAAGCAAGGGAAGCCAGTAGATATAGAGGTTTTTTGATTTTAGCAAAGGTTTTGTTACTGTCTCTTACCATCTCTTTCTGGACAAAACATCCAGCATACAGCTAGATTAGCCGGTAATACATTGGGTGAGCAACTGGCTGACAAAGTGTCCAAGTGAGTTGGGCTCAAAGTGTTATAGTAAATAACTGCGGTTACATCAGGTTGGCAGCCAGTCACCAGTGGGGTTCCCCAGGGCTCAATTTTAGGGTCATTGCTCTTTAATGTTTACATAAATTATCTGGATGCAGTAATCGAATGTACATTAAGTAAGTTTGCCAATGATACTAAACTATGAGGAGCTGTGGACTCCCTCAAGGGTAGAGAGGCCTTACCAAGAGATCTGGATAGACCAGAAAGCTCTTTACTGTGAGGGTGGTGAGACACTGGAACAGGTTGCCCAGAGAAGTTGTGGATGCCCCATCCCTGACAGTGGTTCAAGGCCAGGTTGGATGGGGCTTTGAGCAACCTGGTCTAGTGGAAGGTGTCCCTGCCCATGGCAGGGGGGTTGGAACTAGATGATCTTTAAGGTCCCTTCCAACCCAAACCTTTCTATGTTAGAAAGCTGGGCAATCACCAACTGCATGAAATTTAAGAAGAGCAAGTGATGGATTCAGCACCTGGGATGGGGTAATCCTGCTGTACAAACAAACTGGGGGACAGGAGGCTGGAGAGCAGGCCTGCAGAGAGAGACCTGGGGATTTGGTTTGATGGCAAGTTGAATACGAGTCAACAGTGTGCCCTGGCAGCCAAAAGGGCAAACTATGTCCTGGGGCATCTCACTCTGCACTGCACTGGTGCAGCCCCACCTCGGGTACTCTGTGCAGTTCTAAAACTGCACCTCAATATAAGGACATCAGATTATTAGAATGTATCCAGAGGAAGGTGACCAAGATGGTGAAAGGCCTTGAGGGACAGTACTTCCATAGAAACTCCTTAAAGTAAGAGAAAAAAAAAAAAGCAACATACCAAGATTCATGAGTTACAAGAAAAATAAATGCCGCATGATCCTTATGCTTACAAAACACCATTTGCCCATGTCATACAGTAAAGTCTTTCTAAGCATTCAATAATGTAATTCCAAAATGGAATTTTCACAAAAGAATATTTACTGTCCTGGATGAAAATGGGATAAATGTCATAGTTTTGTTTTACTTCAAACAAATTGACATCTGCAGTCTAAATAGAGCTAAGCTTCTTTCACTATATATCAGTAGTACTGTATTTAAATAGCTCAATTAATGGTAAGTCAAATATCACAAACTAACTGGACAGGACAAATAAAATTCTAGACTCAAAACAAAGTTATATTATTGGCCATGCTTGGGATCTTGCTAGACAGATTCCAGTATCTCACAGCTGGAATATATCCCATGTTTGATAAACAAGCTTTGAGAACATGCAAAATTAAAAGATATGAAGTAACTTGCTCCTGATTCAAGGTTTCTTCCTAATTGTCAAGGTGCATAGTCACTCAAAAGTTATCATACTCTAATACTCTTAAACTCAAATACAATTTTACCTACTGTAGACAATTTTGGTTTTATAAAATATAATCCTTTGAGTAGATTTGTCCCCCATTACATTAAACAAAAAAAACCCCAACCCTGCTTTCTACAATCCTAATACAAGGAAATCATATTTTAAAACAAGCTTCATGTGTCTACAGCTAGTGAGCAGAGAAAGACACAGCTAGCCTAAATCCTATGAGAACCTAGGTTCTCACTTACACAGAACCTGTATTTTCATTATAACTGATATATCCCAATACCCTTAGTCTTCAGCAGGCTGATTATGAGGCTGAAACACTCAGAGTATATTTTTTTATTTGGAAGCACAGCTGTTCTTTAGACAACCATGTCTTTGCCATCATGCCAGAGAACACAGTAGTATGTGTCCTGATATTAATAACAACACAAATAGCCGACTAGGTCCTCTAGTTTCCTTTTCAGTAAAGGGACAGAAAAATCCAAGTTTTTTCCATTTGCAATTCTTCCAAACAGAGGATATAGTATAACCTGAAATCAAAAAGCTGGATACTTCATACACTGAGAAAAAGTTGTAATCCTTCTGTAACAACATTTGCAGAGCTGTTAACACTGCTACTTACCACAGAATTCCCATACAGCAAATAGCAGTACAGAGTGCTATTAATACCACTTCCAATTTCATGCTTAATTTATGAAATCTTCATTTAAATCTCCTTGTCATCAGAGCATAAGAAATTCAGCATTAATTGGGCTATTTTTTTATTTCAATTTAAGTTAAGCATATCTTTAGTAAGTGGATCAGAGGACTCTATGGGGTTTGGGGGAGTTTGGGGGGTTTTTTGGTGGTTTGGTTGTGGGGGTTTTTTTTAAACACTGATTATTATCTTCTCACAATTTCAACAGATCACTCTGTGAGGAAGGGCATCTGAAAATCGTGACAGCAAAGATAGAAGCAATTCAACAGTAGCTGCAGAAGATTCCACACTAAGTACAAATAATTAAAGCACAAGTAGAATAAAGTGATAAATACAATAAAAAGCTTACATGCAGATGCTATAATAGGTATATTTTGGTGCTTGGTCTCATATCAGAGTCCATGACCTTAAGAGAAGTTGCCACATGCCCTTATACAGGGCTCAAGAAGAGATAGAACAAACTTAAGTCAGCAGGAGAAGAGTAGCATTGCCAAAAGCTAGCATAGACAAACCTTTTTTTATAGACAACAGTAAGTCTCAATATGTTTTTCAGGTTTGATGGAAAGCATTTTCATTCACTAGAGATGCATAGCCTAGATCTCCCTCCCCTAAGAAAGGTACAGATTCCTCCAAGAGCTGACTGGCAGCTGTTCTACTCCTGTAAAACGGGACTTGAAGAAAAGAAGTTTATTGTTCATGGAAGAGCCTAGCAGACACCTATGAAATAAAAAGCTTGTCTTTCATTTTCTCCTCAGAATGAGGGAGCTCAAATTCACGTCTTCCATTTTCCCAGAAAAGGTCTTAACAAGCAAGCTAGAAACTCTTCTACTCTCTAATATTCAGCTGAAGCTGCACTACTCTAAGAAAAATAATTCAAGGCTTCTTGGGCCAGGTAGAAGGATCACATGAGAGAGTGCAACTCAGCATCTCATTAATAACTCTTAAATTTTATATTAGTAAGAGAAACTTTACTGGAAGCCAGAATAAAACCCTCAAAATATTTCTCTTCTCAGACAGATGCTCTATTAAGTGGAATACAAGAATATCACACATTTTCTTGATGGCATAAATATAGTTACATGCCTTGAAGCCTGCTCACCACATACTTACACAAAAGAATAACAATTCCACTAGTTTCTAATGCTCAACTGGTCAAAATTGACAAAGTTTTAGTCATATTAGGGAATTTTCAATTACAAAAGCAAAACAGAAACAGAGTCTATGTGCCACCAGAAAGCACTTGCAGGTATTTTCAGAACTGCAATTTAATTATGTGAATTTGACAAAAATTATGCCTTTAAATGCCTAATCTTTTGGGAGCAAGAGTAAGATTCAGGATTTTAGTCTAAGACACTGAACATGTATAAACAGAAGACAGCCACGGAAAGACAAAAGGAGCATGAAGTCCAGAATGTTTCAATATGCTACAGTCTTCAACTGTTAATTTTCTGACAGGGGTTTAGTGTTTTAAGAGTCAAATAAGTTCTATAATGTTTAGCAGGAACAGAGACGGATCAGTCAAGAAACATGTAAATTACATTTCTGCCTTCTGTAGTCTCATTTTCAACATGCAACGTTACAAGGAAACAGGCTTGGCATTTTTCCACACATCTATCCATTAAACACAATCCTCCTCCAATGTAAACTTACCAGGGAGAAAGGTGGCACCAAACTGACATCCTCAAGTGCTGAAATGTTGCATTTCTAATTCCCTACTGCAGCTCCAGGCTTAAAATCATTCCACAATATTAGTTATCATCTGCTGGATAATGGTATTCTTTCTCTACCATAATGATGAAAAGTATTTTGAGGATAACTTTTTGGAACATAGAAAATAACCCCACACCTGACAGTTGTAGCAACAGCTTTAGATGGAGCGGAGAATGAATTATCCTCTCTACCCCTCACAGTTGACAGCTCCAACACATTATAACCTCCCTTGTGGAATACCGACCCAACTGTAAAGAAGATAACTTTATGCCCTGTAAAAAAAAGCAGTGTAAAATCATTGTCTGACATCAGACCAGACACATACCTCCTAGAGAGGCAATGCAACAGGAAGTTAATTTTAAAATCTCCCCCAATTAAGTGTTCTTACCTCAGGTGATTAGATAACTGCCTGAGTAGTAAAGATATCCAAGAGGGTAATCAAACAATTGGACTAACAAGGAGACAAATACTACCATTGTTTAATGGAAAGTTAATTTAAAACCACCTGTTATTTCAGCAAAATGTGTAAAGAAATGGTGTGTTGATACTATTAAATTAAAGAAAAATATTTGGCATTAAACATGCTCAAACTGTTCACATTGCTTGTCACAATAACATTCTTGATAAGCAACTGAATAAATCTGAGCCAAGCTCAGTTTACTGCCTCTGAGGAACTAGAGACTCATTACCAATATCATTATCTAAAACTAATTAGTAGTTGGTGATTGTAGCCTGCTGGCACTAGGAAGCTGATTAACATTCCTTAGAAACAAACGGGGCTGGGTTGGGGGAGGAGAGGGATATTTCCCTTTTGCTTCAGCCTCAAATAGCAGAAAGGGAATTAAATAATTAACTACTTATACCTGTGCACATTGCAGCTTAGTTTCTATGAAACACAGTGATATTGGATGTGCTTGAGGCATTTTCATTGCTTGACATAAATGGAGTTCTGAATTTTTTGCCTGGTTGGATGACAGAATTAGAAATCTTAAAGTGCAATTAAATATTTTATTACCATTGTTTAATTAAATACTGGATTAACTTGTTAAAGCAGGTTTCACTGGCATGCTAGAACAGCATTTTCCTTTTTCTTCATGAATGTAATCTGTGCCTAAATACTGTGATGATTAGTATAATTACTTTAAATGGTACTAGGTGCATTTAGGGGAGAGGGATGGACCAATTACTGAGCATTCTATGGAAAATAGTTCCTTTCATTTCCCTAATAATATTCTATGTAACCGTTTTCCTCCTTTTTTAACTGAAGAATGGGTTCATTTAAAAAGTCCTAAACTGAAGTTTAGGTCAAACTTAATTTCCATATCAGAAGAAAGCCCTGCTGAGTGACATAAGTCTCAATGTCTTGTTTAGTGGACACAGTAAGAGTCAGATTTGCAAGTAAGCTTTCAAAAATTTAGGTATCTGTGTTGGAAAATTTTTGTTTCACTACTATCCAGCCACCTTGTAAAACATGTACTATTAAATAGTTCACGCCCAATGTAAATCCCTACCATAGTAAAAGATCAGATGAGCAGGAAGAGGTGAAGTTTTGCTTGTATCTCCGTTGGTTTCTATATGGTGAGAAATACATACCTGTGCACATATATTAATATACACAGATACACATGGATAAAGCATGGAGAGAAAACAGATCTATCAACTCCGCTGCAAACAAAGCAGCTGGGGTTTTTTAAAATCCTTTTTTTTTGTTAATATTCTGAAGCACTAGATTTAATCACTGTGACGCAGCTGGGAGGAGTCAATGCTCAACGGCACACTGCATCAAGCACGCTACCGACCTCCAGTGGATGCAGGTATTCAGCACTATCACCGAAATTCTTAAGGCTGCTGAGATTCTTCTTTAGTTTAAATATTTCCCTTTATTTGGAATAGGAAGATGTAAGATTATCCCTCTAATTTTATGAACCGACAGAAAACTAGCATTCATGAAGTGTTAAGTACACAAAAATATGCTACATTAGTATTATAAAGTATACTTGGTTTTGACAAAAAATTAAAGCAAAAAATAACGTGTCACAAATTAAAGGACAAGTAGTATGCTGTATCTAAATTTAAAGTCTGTATTTGTGCCATACCTCAAATACAAGGACTAGAAATTTTGTTCGAAGTCATTTATTCATAACAAGATTAATTACAACTCTCACATAATGTGTGCAACACTCAAATTGTGCCTTGGTGTAAAAAATACACAACTAGCATGAAATATTTGTACAAAGTAGTGAGCAGTACCAATAACACTAAACTGGACTATGTTCATTAGAGTAGGACGAAATGAAAATGCTTAAATTTCTTAAGCTTTGGATTTTAATGCAGGTATTTATAAGGCTGTATATATAATGCTCGGACTCAGAAGAAGTGTTCACAACTCATACACAGCAACTGAAAAAAATGACATAGATCTTTCTGATTAGAGTAATAGTCTGTAACAAGATTGATACCTTTTATATAAATACATGTCTGAATGTTACAGAATTTTACCATTGAAATTGGACTGCATGCATTCGATGATTCTAACCTAGGTTAGAAGGACATCATGTGGCAGAATAACATATGAACAGAAGAAACATATGAACAGACCCTGTAACTTTCCCACACAAAAAAAACATCTACAGCTGCTACCCCTTGCAGCCAAAAATATTAAATACTGTTGACAGACTCTATGAATGTAGAAGCAATGTCCAATATTTTGTATTAGGATGAGAGGATTATTGAGATGATCTGCAGTTCTGTTACAAAGGTCTAGATGAACGACTGGACTCAGGAGGTTTCCTCAGTTACTAAGCCCTAAAGAGCCATTCTAAAATTTTTGAAGTACACAGTCCCATTCACAGCATTAAATTTTACACTTCTGTGCACTTAGATCAAACTGCCTTTGCCAGAGCCCTACCAAAAGCAGTAATTTGTGCATCTGTGACCTGAAAGCATCAATAAGCAACTCCAAGGAATATATCAAAGAGCCCCATCCTACCTCATGAGTAAAATCTCCTCTGAACAATTCCGTGATTACTAGCACATAAATCAAAAAAATACAGCGCTAGCCAGGTATTTCTGGAACTATGTAGTTTATGTGGCATTTCTCTAAAAAATCCATACTATTTCCCTTGTCAGAGGCCGGTAATAAATCCTTAGAGTATCAGGTGAAGATGGAATCTACTTAAACTTTAATTTTAAAAATTAAAAATAAAGCAATTCACTTTAGTTATAATACTACTCATAAATTATGGAATCAATTCAGATTGTTATGGTATCAGTCCAGGAAAACAGACAGAACCAAGAACAATTTAATAGCACAGCTAAAGATGGACAAACCTCTGCATGTTTAGAATTTCATTTCAGATAATCACTGAAGAAAAGGAAAGTTCTGAATCAGAAAAAAAGCTGGAAAACAGAAATTCTAAAGAGATTTTTCTCTTTCCTGTTTCTAGCCAGAAGACATAGGTTCGGGTCATGCTACTTCCTTTCACAAAATCATAGAATCATTCTTAAACACACAATCGAGATGTCCTCAAATATTCCTGTTTACAAGGCTTTTGTAATCAGTCTTAGCCTGTAATACTCAGAAAAGCCAAGCATTTCTTCCCCTGCTAGCAACCCTGGATCTTCCACCCTATTCCTACATTCTTTACGGAATACATATTGACAAAAGAATAGTTTGTGCATTCCCATAATTCATCTCAGTAAGCAATCTTAGACATATCTAAAACAAAGCTTTAACAAACCTCCCCAGGAGAGTTTTGACAACCCAAGAAACTTCATGATCAAGTCTGCAAGCTGGGTAACTACCTCTCAAGCACAGGCTGACTAGCCATGAAGGCTGGACAAAGAAATGACGTTTCTCATCAGTGGAGTCCCAGAACAGCATTCTAGCAGGAGTAACTGGAAAGAAACAAACAGCTACATACCATATTTTCATGTGTATATCCTGCATTTTATCAACTGAAAAAAAAGCTTACTTAGCAGTAGTGCTGTTAGAGGAGGGGAAGCTTATTATGAAGAGAGGCCTTCTCTGCTAGCAGTGAGCAGAGCTGAGGCCTTTGAAGTTCATGAACAGCATTTTTACAACAATATAAGATACCTCAGTACAGGTGAGGTGGGTGAAGAAGTAGTTTCAAGACCAAGACTGGTTGTTTTTAATGGGTTTTATGAGATGTGATGCCTGCTGCAGCAGTGAGGTGGATTCTGTGATGCAGAGTCACTTCCAGTCTCTTATTCTTATTCTGCAGGTAGAGATGAGGAAAGTATTGGGAAAGGAACAGCAGAAACTTACCCCAAGACCATAGTTGTTCACTGTCTTGGTCAGAATCAAACTTAAATACAAAATAAAAGAAACATGCTTTTCAGGTTACCCTGACAGAGAAAAGAGGAAAACTGCATGGTTAAAATCACACTGTATAAAAAGGGTCATAGGGTCACCAAGTCTCCTAGTGGCTACATTAAGTAAAACTCATAACTGACTCAAAAAAAAAAATACAAATTTGTCCTTACCTACTCTCATCAAACCTGCTGTTGAGTAGTCAAGAGTATGAAGTTGTTCTTCTGTCATACTCACTTAATCTCTTCTATTTCATCTGCTTTTGCTTTTTCCTAGGCAAATATATCAATAGACACAATATAAAAAAAGGAAAAAAATCAGTATCAATGTAAGCACATTGGTGTTGCAGAGTAGGCTTCTATTTGAGCAACAGATCCCTCCAGATCTATTCAAGAGAAGCCACAGAAGGATTACAGAGAATGTACCACCAGTGTTATTTTATCTCAGTGAATGGGGGAAGGGAAAAAGAGGTGTATTTACAAATTAACATACTGGTTTTAGAATCCTGAAGGAACGCTTCCCAAGGTCTATCTACCAAATACTCCCTGTGAGGGGCAGAGAAATCTCTGCATGCCAGCAAGGGAGCTTACACAATGGGATTTCAGTCTCACCTGCTCTCATCAATCCTGTCTGGTAAAGCCAGTAGGATAAAATGCAAAAAGTAGAAATGCAAATTTCTTCAGCCACAGTGCTCAGACAGCAAGGAAAAGGCTTCTATCAGCCAACATCCAAAATAACCCAAGGTCAGATTTCCTGGAACTCAGCTGCAGAGGGCATGCATTTGAGCATACAACACTCTGCCATTCTCGTATCTCCTGATTCTCTCCAGGCCACTGATTTACATCTCCCACCTGCTGGGTAATCATACGCTATCTATCAGTAAGATTTGTTTGCACTGTCACACGGATTGCTGTTTTTAATCTCTGGATTGTTGAAGTCCAAAATCTCAGGTGACTACCCTCCAATACAGTTCCAACTGTAAGGAGTTTCTAGTTGCCTGAGACAGAAGTGTACAGTCTTGCTTGGTAGGTGCTTTGAAAGGATTTTCTATCTCATCTTGTTGTGTTTCAGCAGGTAGATGAAAAATTTCGTGATCATCTGGGATGACATGTATTTGGGGTTTTACACTTTGTCAAAAAAATATTTATCCAACAGATGGAAACATGATAAACTAGTCTCTAAAGTAAGCATGCCTTTTGAAAATCTCATGCCTGAGTCAACATCGATAGCTGGCAGTAGACTGTTAAGATTCCAAGTGTCATTGCACACAAGTGAGAAAATGTCAGATTCAATCCTCCTTCTTCTTTATATAAAAAAATGTGTTTATAACCTAAGAAACATATGGGTAATCTGAGTAATTGAGAAAAATCTAATACCTTAGAGGAGCTATTTATACAAAGGATGAGCCAAAAGCACATTTGCTTTACGTACTGTAATAAATTAATCCAATCTTTGCAAAAATCCTCAATAAGGCCTGATCTACAATTACAAGTTTTTGCCAGCCTAGCCAGGTTGGCTAAAAGGATGACAAAAAAAATCACAACCCTACTCAGTACTTTTTATGCAGCAATGTGCTCCATAAAGACATAATTGTATTTGAGAAAAGAAAATTGCTTTTGAGTTTATTTTATTAAGCTGTAGAAGCAAAAGAATTTTCTGTTTAAGCTGATTTTATGCAAGTGGGGATTGCCAATGTAAGCACAGAAAACTATGGTAGGAAAAAAACTGAACACTGGACCTAAACTAAACAACAAATTTAACATTGGTCACCTTTGATATTTAGTTCCAGACATGAACTATGTAGACAGAATTTTTATCTAACTAGTAAGAGGTGGTACAGCTGTGTTTGTATCAGCAGGTGCAAATACTACCTCAATTTCCTTTACTACCATCACATATTGTGGCCTCAGAGTTACAGAGAACTGAAAAACCTTCTGGGCATGTAGAGATATAAACTCTTTCCTAACAAAAAATTAGTCATCCTAAGATTCTGATTGTAGGACTTAATCACAAGCCACAGGAAAAAAAAGATGTGACATTTCATCCTGAAGAGCCTTTTGTCAACAGTTATTCATGGAGGTAAAGTTCAGGAAAAATTGCTTTCTACTTCCTCAATGATAACATTTATGAATATCATAAATTAGATTGTAAGAGTATCTTTAAAGCCTTTGTTCTACTTCACTGGAGTTTACAGATTATCTGTACATAATATATAACCAAATCAGTAAGTATAACCTGTATATATTACCAGAACATAACTGTCTTTATTCTTCACACTTTTTTTTTTTAATTTAAATATGTACTGCTGCCTTCTGGGATAGAAATTAATGAAAATTATCTTCTTAAGACTACATAAACATGACCATGCACTTGGAAATCAATTATTTCTGTAACATCTAATTTTTGGTAAAATAACTTCCACTCTTGTGCAGGACCTTCAACTTGACAGATGTCAAATATCACCTTGAAGAAAAAAAGAAAAAGCAGCACAAAATATGTTGTCTTTTACTACTGAGAAAAAAACCCAAAGTATTTTCTACACGAGTTCTTCAATCATCAGAATATATTCTTTTGAGATTATAGGCTATGATCACTCTGTTAAGGTTATGGCAAAAAATTTCAGAGTTGAGTGAAATTAGGATTTTAAAGTGTACTAAGCTCATACGAAAAAGTTGATTTCCAAAAATATCAAGTCAGTTTCCTTAAGAACTTAAAATCCTCAACTTTAGTGATCTTGACTGTTTAGTACTTCTGAAAACTGCAAGGACATTTGTCTTAGGACCCCACCCCCCCAAGATTAGTAATTACTTCCAAAAGTGTTTTTCTTTTTACTTGTCCAAATACACATAGTAAAACAATTAGTGAATGTGTTCTGGTTTGCAGTAACTTTACTTTGCCTTTACTTGGATACATCTGTCACATCTGTCATAAGACTTCACTTGTCCAGGATATAGCTACTGATGTGCTTTTGAGTAGTGTATACATCTGCACATGAACTAAGCATATTGTATCACATGTATCTAAATGTACCCAAGTGTATCTGAGAGTCACCTATTCAATTACATTCGCACAAATTTCAATAAATAGAAATCTTTTGGGTCAGAATCTTTTTTTTCTGGATCTCATTTATTGATACTGCCTACTTTTCAGATCAAACAATTCAGCCCAGGTAATTTAAATTCTGAGGCAATTCCTATTTTTTAAATGCTTGCTTTGCAGACTTAGTAAGTTTTCTTTTTCTTAACATATAAATATACCTTTTGTGATGATTTCTGCTTTTGCTTGTGATTTGAAGTTAAATAAGTTTCACAGAACTAAATAATCAGATCACAGCCCTACGGAACTAGTGAAGTTATACTCAAGCACAAAGAATTTTTCCCCAGGAAAGTCTGAGTTCTACAGGACTGTGCAGTGAAGAATTCTTGTACATGTGAGTACTTGTGGGGTCAGACCTTAGTACATAATGTTATACTTTCTCCTTTGCTGCTTTCTCAAAAAAGGTGCTTTTAACCTGCATATTACACTTGCTCACTGCTCATCAATTGTCACATTGCACAGAAATTTTTCTTCTTCTCCTCCATTTGTATCCAAAATTTTTAAGTAACCTGATTTCATCATCAGACACTCTGAGGAGCTCTCACAGGTGTCACACACAGTTCAGCAGAACTAATTCACCATCTTTACACTGCTGCTGATAGACGTTTCAGCCTTAAATGTGTATTGAGAGCCACCATTTCTCAAAAGGCTTCAGAAGAAACGTACTTTTAAGCTTCATTTCAATCAATAATAATGAACAAAGATGACATGGGCAAAAAAGGTTGTGCAGTCATTTGTTCTCATAGGTCTCAATTCAGCTGGCAGTAAAATTCCTGACCCTCTCTGTTGCAGTTATCCTATGAAAGGCTGGAAGAGGGAAATGCCATTTTCGTATTTTACAGTGATTTTTTTTTTAACCATAGTTACTTAGCTGCTGAATACATATGAACAGGCAGAAAGATCCAGAAAATCAGACTGGGAGTTGAAGAGAATACAAAGATCTGCAGGGAATTAATTAATTCCTACATAAGCCATAGCCTTTTTTCAAAGAACAACCCTGAGGGACCAAGTAGCACTTAATAATCAAGCAATGGTTAGAATTACTGAAGTCCTAAATATGATTAAAAAGTAGATGTTCATAGTAAGATATCAAAGCTCAAATGCTCAGGGGTCAGAGACTTTTCAAATGTGTTGCACTAGACTATACTCTTCTTTCCCAAATGAAAGGCTGAGGATGCTGACAGAAACCTAGCAGAATTTAAAAACCCCTCCAACTCAAACAAATGAAATGCTGCTCACCAGTTCATCTTAAAATCAGCAGTATGGTGAAAGGACTTCTCAAGTCAGGGATTTCTGCTGAGTTCTGAAGAAGATATCGGTTCTCTTAGCCAACTCCCTCAATATGTTATGGCTCCTAACCCCCTGCTAGCTCTGCTGCCAGCCTTTCATAACCTGCGATCATGGGTTGCCAAAACCTGCTTTAGACTGTACTCTGGCAAAACTCCCACTGACCAGCAGACATGCTGACTGACGTAGTGCAGAAGGAAGTACCACGTGTGGACCACCAATATACAGTGATTCAGAAAAGGGGAGAGAAAGTTTGAGTTTAAAGAATGCTCGTTTTACACGTATTTTTAAAAATACAATTTTGTAGTTATGGATTGATTTCCTTTACATAAACCAATAATACTCATGTTTAAAGCTACATAAATGCTGCAGCTATAGCGCTAAGGCTTGTAAAAAGAAATTTCTATATGGCTCTCTACCTCTGCTCACTTGATCAATTATTTTTAGCAAAGTCTGTGTAAAAAATGAAATACCCTCTGTGTTTTTGGTTTTACTTATGTGTACTATGTTACCAGTCTCCATTGAGAACCTTGCCAAACATAAGTGCAATAAAGCATTGTGCGTTCAGTTATTTAAATAGAGTTTGAACACTTAAGATGTAGGGTTCGATTCCATTGTGCTTTAGTATTCCATTATTAGGCTACCTCATGAAAATAAACGTATTCACTGCTCAGAGCAAGTCCTACTTCATCTGAATAAGACTAGAGAATCAGCCTCCTCATATCATCTTTCCTCATGGGCTTCTGTGCTAGAGCTCCTGTAGACAACCGCAGTGTCAGAAGACAAGCCTTGGCAAGAAGTCCATAATTCTACTAATTTCACAAATGTTTGAATTGCATAACCTTCTTCACTTCCATCATTATTACAGAACTATCATATTTCTCTGTATTCACTGCTGTAGTATTTTACAGTAATAACTCAGAAGACTAATGGTAGCAATATTCTCGCTGTATTGTCTGCAATTAATGCTGTAGAATTAAGTTGTGTACTGGATTTCATGCAAGGTCTTAAATTTACCAGTTTTCAGATTGTGGAGAATAAAAAATTTGAAATCAGGGAAAGTTCTCTTAGTTGTAGCTTTATAAAAAGGTAAATAGTGAAGGCTTGCAAACAGTAAAATCACATATACAGAAGATACATTTCTGCCCATTTACACTCCATTTTAATTTTGAAACTGAATGTCATCACTTACCAGGTTAGTCCTTTGTTACTAACCTAACAAGTAGCTTCCACTGTGAACACCCTTATATTCTATCACGTTTCTCCCTCTCTCATCCTAGCACAGAGAATATATACTGGCATAATTTTTTTCAGCATCAGTGGATATAGAGAAAATTTATTTTCAAAGGGGAGAAGGTACTAATTCCCTACAGTCTGGCTGAATATGTTAGCTTTTCAACCCATCCAATCAATAGATGCATCTACATGAGTCTGTAAGTTCAGATCAGGAGTACGCTTTTGAAGTGAATCTCCTGTTCATTCCCTCTTACCTTGTTTCACACAGCACAGTTCAGAGTACAACTAGATATCCCCCAAATGAAACAAAGCTGAAAGATGCACTCTACAGAGCATTGTCATGGTTTAACCCCAGTCAGCAACTAAGCACCACGCAGCTGCTCACTCACTTACCCCCACCTCCACCCAGTGGGAT
>VYZV01014265.1:3616-14478 GCA_013401275.1 Pandion haliaetus | reverse complement strand
CCCCTTCTGAAATATGTTTTCCCAGAGGCGTTACCACCGTCACTCCCCGCCTAGAGGCGGGTCCGACATTTTGGCGCACGCGTCCGACATTGTGGGGCGGCGAATTGTTCCAGCAACTTCTTAAAGGGGCCGCCTGTGCAGCCTCCCTCCCCTGCCACCAAAGAAAACCGCGCCACACAAACCCATAACAAGTTCACTGATTCTGAGACTTTGCTGGCCTAGAGTATAAATACTGAAGCAGGGTTTTTTTCTCTTTTTCTTGACAGCTGGGTAAGCCCCAAGGAAAACAAAGAATGCTTCTTAGTAATATTTACAGGGATTGGGAAAAAAAGATAGTAAATTTCATCAGGTATAATAAATAGATAGTATTCTTGATATGAATTCACATCTGAAAACATAAATACCATAGTGATGTTCTGCATTTTTTTAAAGAAGCCTGAAGACATTTTTTAGATTCTTTCTCCCTAAAAAATGTAAATCAATGAAACAGCAGTTTGAATAAAGGAGCAATAATTGACTGATCAAATTTTGCCGTACCAACTAGGATGTGTTTTCTGTTGAAATATCCTTGATCTTGATAAAGACTTTTAACTTGTGAAACCCATCTGTCCTGCAAAGATCTGTGGAAAGAGACCACTATCAGAATGGAGAGAGTCACTAATGAGTTTAATGTATCAGCAACACAAATATCAGATCTTCAAACGCTGCATCTTACTCGGAACTTCAGCAGATCTGGGCAGTCACTGGACCTGAACATGAACTACCATTTCTTTTAAAAGACTTTTTGTTCTTATTTCCATTGAGAAGTGACAACAATCTCCAGCAAGTATAGAGTTAAATTTCCTGTTCCAGTTTCACACAGGTGCTCAAGATAAGGTAAAGAGGCCACATTGAACTAGATAAGATTACACTCAGACCTTTAGAGGGTCTATGCAACTTTGATAAGATGAGAGAAGAGACTTCAGCAGTCCGAAACATCACTGCTAGAAGGTACAGTACATGCCCAGTTGGGTTGGGGTTTTTTGCCTGTATTCTATCTGATGTTTCTGTAGCAGTTACAGTAAAATTAGGGCAGGATGAAGCTTGTTACAGATAAAATCCGTCTTCTGTAACTTGGCGTTTTCTGCTTTGCAACTTTTGCTAACACAGTAAAGAAAAAACAGTTAGAGGGGACCACTCTGCACCCAAAGTTCACCTCCAGTCACTTCAAATGGAGTATAACTGTTCTTGGCATCTTTCTTTGCCTTGGCTCCTCATGTTGTACTGCTGCTAACAATTCACAGAGTGCAAAGCAATCATCAGTCCCTTTAAGTGTAGTCTTCTTAAAGAAAGTATCTTTTCTGCAAGTGACTCTCTTGGCAATGAATTATCTGTAGATAACAGCTGTGTGTTAAACAGAAAGAGTATAGTGTTGGTTGATTACAGGTAGGAGGATAGATAATCTCTTATCTGTAATATAATCTAGCTTTGTACCAGTTCTTCCTCATCTTAGTCACTTTATGTGACGACACCTGTTGCCTACCAAACTTCATTATCCATTTCCTAGAAAATAATGCTTACATTGAAGAAATTAATGGTGTCCACGGTCGTTGCTAGGAAAATACAGAGGTTAAGGATGCCACCCAAATTTGTTGTTAAAGAAACAAATGTGCATTACATTTTTACTATTAATTGAAGGGCACAAATATGAAAATAGAGAAGCTGTATCTTCTGTTTATGAGGAAAATGTAAGTCAGGAAAAGACAAAAAAGACAGAACAAAAATTAAGTTTGTGCCAAATAAAGAACACCTTTTTTCCATTTTTAGTACACCCAAACACCATGTCCTATGTCGCTAATATTTGAGCAGGAGCAATGTACCATTTGTTTTCCCTTTTGCAAATGTTAGTGTTACCAAATAAGCTTTTTTTTTTTTCTGTACATATTCTACCTGAAATCAATCCCTTATTGGTTCTGACTGCCATGAAAAGTGAAACTGGGAAACATAGCTTAGAGTACTGAAAAAGGAAAAGAGTTTTATAAAGACTCACAGAATATAGCTATTGTTTCACTCCACTTTTAAGGCAGACAGCTTTAGTCCTTATATACTTATATGAGGCAAACTGCTTTATATAAGTCCTTGGACTTTTCTCTGTGGCTTCTATGTACGTATACACAGGAAAAGTAATCTTAGTTATTTTTTTTAATTACCAGTTAAACTGTGTTATATTTCTAATCAGACATTCTTATTGCTCAAAATTAATTTGGTTTAACTGTTTTTTTAAATTACTTAGAAAGTGCTTTAATAATTAAACACACATATTTAATAGACACCTGGCTGAAAGTATCCAAGTTCTAATTTCAATTAATCCATAAACTCTGTGCATTTGGGCTCATCTTCCAGAGTGTTCTCTTGCTGACACATCCTCAGCCTTGTACTTATCTGTCACAGTGCTATCATGATTCTGTATCTTTTTGGCTAAAAGACATAATGTGAGTATATTTACAATGTGGTTGCTGGAAGCAAGATGAATGGGAAGCTGGCTAAGAATGTATTTATTACTTAAGAAAACCAGGACCAAGGAAGAGAAGGGCAAGTGTAAGGAACATCAGAAAGCCTTTACCAAGCTAACTGAGGATGGAGATACCCATTGGCAGGAATAGTTTTGACATCGTTTGTGTATGTTTTGGCTTCTCTAGGTACTTTAGCCCCTTAGAGGAGTAAGAAGCTGAGCTCTTACTGAAGTTTTCTACTGTGGCTTCTAATATGCAAAGTTGGGCAAAGCAAACTGTCTCCTTTAATCAGAACAAGCTTTAAACTTAAATAAATTACTGACTCCTATTTTTCTTAAGCTTTTCCACCAATGTTATTTAGGAAACAACAGTAATTAACCTGTTATTTTCTAATGGAGCTAGATGAAAATCAGAGTTAGTATATTTGAAGCAAGCACCCTCTAGCTCTGCTCTCAGCTAATTCTCTGAGAGCTGCTGCATTCAATAAATGTCAATAAAGTATACAATATGGATAAGATGCTGAGTCAAATTCATCCCAGATAAAACTAACATTAAGTTAGTAGTTACCAGGCTATGCCCTTCCGTGTTTGTTTAGGGCCTAAACAGAGTTCCACTTGCTAAAAATACAGTACTAAGAGTCTACAGAAGCAGTAATGGCTTTTGATTAGCTCAAGAGTGGTTTTTATGTGACTCTTAAATACTTCAATCCCAGTAGGCTCAGCTATCACAGTATCTGAACAATGCTGAAACCAGAAATTATTTAGGAACTTCATCCCTAGAAAATTTTGTAATTCAACCCAATATCATCTCAATCTAGGGATCCAGCTATTTACATCTGAAACAAACAAGTCTGTGGGCAGATGTGTTTAACTTGAGTTCACTGTGTGTAGGACTTCTGTTTTGGACACATAGCACATAAATGCTAAGCCTGAAAGTCTTGCAAAATTAAAATAATTTCAGTAAACCATTTATATTAACCAGAATAACTACCTAGTATGAAATTATGCTTACTCATATTTTTTTCACTTAAAAAACCGACAACAACAAACAAAAAACAAAAAGGAACAAAACCACTTCCTTTTTACCAAGGAAATCCAGGGGGGGGAACAGTAGGAGATTCTTCTGATTACAGATATTTTACAACAAGCATACATACAGCTTACCTCCGCCACACACACACCCCCCCATTCACCTTGCGGCCCTTCCTGAGATTGCTCACCAACCGTAATACGGGAATTCCTGCAGCTGCATGTGAGGCTGTTTCCAGGTGGCAAGGCCATACTAGCTCAGAACTTGCAAAAGAACTACGTTTTCATAATCTTTTATTTTAAAACCTTCCATTTTTACTCAAAAGTGCACAAGAGAGAATCCAGACAAATGGGATCATGTTATTCAAATAAATCTCTGAAGTCCTTTTTACTTTTTGTTAATAATGATTCATTTCCTAAGTTCACGAAACTTGTGAAGCTGGCTAATGGGAAATAATTCTGTGGTGCTGAAATGGCTTGTATTGCCCCAGAGAATTAAGTATTTTCAATCGCAGAACACATTTAACATTTTCATGGAATCATAGAATAGTTTCGGTTGGACGAGACCTTTAAAGGTCATCTAGTCCAAACCCCCTGCAATAAGCAGGGACATCTTCAACTAGATCAGGTTCCTCAAAGCCCCATCCAACCTGACCTTGAATGTTTCCAGGGTGGGGCCTCTACCACCTCTCTGGGCAACCTGTTCCAGTGTTTCACCACCCTCATTGTAAAGCATGTCTTTCTTATATCTAGTCTGAACCTACCCTCTTTCAGTTTTAAACCATTACTCCCTGTCCTATCGCTACAGGCCCTACTAAAAAGTCTGTCCCCATCTTTCTTATAAACCACCTTTAAGCACTGAAAGGCTGCAGTAAGGTCTCACCGGAGCCTTCTCTTCTCCAGACTAAAAAACTCAACTCTCTCAGCCTTTCCTCATAGGAGAGGTATTCCATCCCTCTGATCATTTTTGTGGCCCTCCTATGGACCTGCTTAAGTTTTACTGTATGACATAAAATCACGCCACGTGAAGCCACAAATACCTACTGGTTAATAAAAACTAGACTAAGAGTCAGATCTAGCTTGCTTTTAGTATCTGAGAGTCTTCAGATGTTTGGCCTGATTTAGATCACATTATGATAGTGGGTTTTGTTCTCTTCCCCCACCTCTCTTCCCAAAGTAGGTATAAGCAACAATTTGGGTACCAATGGGAAAAAGCCTCCTTTATGCAATTTCTTTAGAAACCAAACTGATTTCACCACAACAGAAAAAAATTACATAATTTCAATGAGTAGCTATATTTGATTTAAATGGATTAAGGACTAAAGAATACCAATATAAAAATACTCTACAGAAATGCAAAACAATTTTAACACACTGTAAGTAGACTGGATTTAATAAAGGAAACCATAGGTCAAACAGTGGAAATGCTGTTCATTGTAATCAAATGGTTTAAAGTTCTTGAATCTATTTTAAAATACAGGTTTGTAATAACATGCTCATATGTACAAGTAATCATTTTTTTATATTAAGGAAAGATTTTGAACTTTTCAGACAGTTAACCAGGGAAAACACAAGGACTTCACTGACTTCCAAAAGGTTAACTTGGATTTATAACTATTTGCCTGATTTCCCTGTATTTTTGCTTCCTCTTGATGATTGAAAATGCTAAGTAGCTTTTCCTCACCCTTTTTCTAGCTCAAGTGGATCTTTGATCCCTAAATAACAGAAAATCTAGCCCTTACAGAAACAGAGTATTTATGCTATCCTTTGTCAATAATAGCAAGTATATTAACAGCAGCTATTGATAACTATTATACGTGAATATTACCTTAAATTGTAAGAAGACACGCTACATTTCTGACCATGGAAAGGTAAGGCAAACAGCAAAGAGTAGCCCACTATATCCAACAAAAGCCCATTTGTACAAGCAACTAAAAGTATATACACATTCTGTGGTATATTCCTTGTGTTTCCTACACACACAAACCGTGACATAGCATTTTCTGCAATGAAATATAATACAAAATCATTTTGATAATACCAAGTGCAGCATTTTAATAATAATAAGTAATTTCCTATCCACACTTCTGAGTTCATCAATAATATATTTTTATAAAGATAAGAGCAATGCAATGCAGCTATAGGACACTCTGATGCTCTTCCAACTCAGTCAACTGTAATTTGTGCTCAGCTCCAGTAGGTGTTCATGAATATGATAAGTTATTTCATACAGAAGATGACTGCCACAAAGCCACTTAAGCAGGCAGATTACAATGGAATCAAGCCAATACATTTTAAAACTGATACAAGGATTATTACTCCTTAAACACCATACAATTAAACCACAGAACTCACTAAGACATGGTATTGGAGAGGCCTAAAAGGTGTCTAAAATTAGACATTAACATAGAAAATTTAAATACCAATAACTATAAAAATTACAAATTATAGCCATGCTTTAAGGTAATTCAAACATGAACTGGCAGTGGTTAGGAGAAAGAAAAGCTCTTTTCTTGGCAAATAATGACAAAGATAAATTTTAAAGCTTTCTTACTTTATTGTAAAGCTGGTGCTAACCAATGTCAGAAACAGATCATTGCAGTACAGCACACTCACTCTGCTGATGCTAAAGAATATGAACGAATCTGTCATTTTAGAAGATTAGAGAACATAAAAATTTTGCAGTTTACATGTTTCATTGAACTAGACCTGCTGAGAAGACAGTCACTGCTGGGGTTGTTTTTTGGTTGTTTTTTTTTTTTTCTAAACCATTCTGGAAATACATATGCAATCTTCCTCTTTGAAAGTTATGATTATGCATTAGTACAATTATATCAGCTAAAAATATTCACTGTTCTAAAAAGGACTCTGAAAGCAAAGCAAGCCGTACTGTTATGGGCACTGCCTCACTTTCCTTAGTTGCCGGTATAAACATTTGCTGATGAAATATCAGTATCTTGGACATTTGAGTATTCTAAGCAGTTTCCACTGGCTAACTATAAAGTCACACCCCGAGTATCTTTCCAAATTTCTGACAAAGAACCATCATAACAGTCCTGTGCAATTGTAACTGCCAGACTAATTGTTATACTTAAGAAATCTAGCAAGTCTTCAGGGTCTTAAATAGAGAATAAGGATTTTTTTTTTTTAATATATCTGATAAAGTATAAAGGACTGGTTCTGAGCAGCAGGAAATCCAGGTGCTGAGTTAAGGTATATGGNGTATAGGGAACAGCATTTCAGAAGACAACTGGACGAAAGCAAAATCATTTGTTTTATTAGATGAAGACTCACTGAAATCTACTGGAAAGGATTTTCCAAAGAAAGGGAAAAGAGAAGTGACCTCCCAGGTGGCTAGAAGTCCACCACTGTTTAGAAGTGTTGGAATGCTCTTGCCTCAGTGAGTATTGTTAAATCAGCCTCACTGAAAGTCATCTCTACAGATATTCAGAAGTTTAATACCAATATATACTCTGCAAATTAAAATCCTGTGGAGAACAACCACAAAGCCTTCTGCAACACTTTCACACCATCCATGCTATATTGTACAAATTAGGCACATAACCAATATATTAGTGCTTTTTTCCAAAAGACAATGCAAGCAATTCCTGTAATAGTGCATCTGCACAGTATAAATGGGTTTGCCATTAAGAGCATTCTGCTTCAGTGGAGGTGCCAAGAAAATTGTTTAAATTAAAAATATAGGTGCGTTTTTCAGTTTGGGTTTGGTTTATGCTGGTTTTTTCTCCCCCAGGCCTTTTTCCTACAGTACAGCTCTCCTTGAGACAGACTTCTATCACAGGAAAAACTATATGAGTACATTTGGTTAAACGTTCGTGCCAGCTGCTTTATTCAAGGGGTGGGTCAGGAACTATATATACACGGCTTTAGAGAAAAATGAGGCTCACTTGAAAAGGCAGGCTGAAAAACTGTTTGGAAAGTAAGGTGCAGGAGGTGATTATTGAGTAAACTCAGATGTAAATTTTCAGTTAATTACTTTGCAGTAGTTCTCTACATGGATGCTTTGGTTCCTATTATATGCATGTCTATACTACATTAATGGGGCAGTCTGCATAAAACCCAACCTAGCTAGATCCACAACCAGTACAGTGATGAGATCCAGTATTTACTGGAGGTGGTACAGTGCAACACTACTACAGCCACCCTGTCATCAGCACTCTGGAATCTCCACCCAGAAGAGCTCAGCTTTGTAATCACTGCAATGCACCCTGCTACACAGGGTAAGTCACGGTGATTCCAGCTTGGTAATAGTAAGGAAAAACTCCCAGTTCTGCAAAGCTCTTTTCCCACATTTTGTGGGTTGTTTTGGTAGACGACAGCAGCCAGTCCAGGTTCTGAGCTATGCCATATGTGCAGCAAGAGGCATTCCTCTTCCTCTCACCCAGATGCTGCATCTGTGGTAGCAACTCCTTTTTCTGTGCCACACAGTCTGCAACACAGTAGGTTCCTCATAAAGCTTTACAGACAACCCTTCTCCTCAAATAACCAGTGGCGGTACACTCAGGTTGGAATTATGCATAGATTCTGCAAGTTCAGACTTGCAGAAACAAATCCAGAACTACCACTATGTCAATTGTAAACCAGCTCATTTGAATTAAAGCATCACTGGTGTTCAGGGCAAGTGGAAGAGAGAAAGGGGGAAAATACAAAGCGGGGGTGGAATTTGGACAAGGCACTAAGGTGACTGATAGTTGGAAGGTGATACTGAAACTGATAGCTATTAAATTCCATTTACTGATTTTTTTTAAATTTTTTTTGTGAAGTCAAGGGGATGAATTGAAAAAAAATTCTTTAGGTAAATTTGTTACTGAATAAACACCAACAATTGGGCTGCTACATTCTCAGACATGAATAATGGTGCCTTCCACATCAGTTTATGGAATTTAAGAAGTAGGTGAGATGTATAAAATAGAAGATTTCACAATCTTTTTTGTCCTCTGTACTACAGTTCATTGCCTTCATCAATTGTACTAGTGTAGCTGGTATATGAGGCTGACAAAGCATGGCACAGATGCGAAAGAAAGCTATCAGCAGCCAAGCACAGAAACTTCTTAGGTTCCCACCTGCCAAAGTCAATGTGAGTTACGGAATAGCATATATCCTGCATTAATATAATGCAGGACTGAGTCCTAAAAAACCAATCACAGTTTTAAGAAAACAGTGATCATTTGCTGCTATACTCTTACGGTCCAAATGCTGGGGGCTTTTTCTGTTGTTACGGTAATAAGTATTTTATAGTATACTTTAAAATAAACAAAAAAGGTGATACTTTAGTCTGTCAATATGTAGCTACCATGTTTTGCAGGTTTTCCATTCTCTTCTCCTCTGCCCCCTGCCCCCCAAAAAAAGACAAATTCTCCTTAATTTTCACTTACAGGGTCTCTGCCCTGAACAGTGTTGGACTGCTTATGCTGGAAACACTCACTGCATGAGAATATTCTGTCATGCAATGCAAAACAAAATCCTTGCTTTCACTTCCATTTTTAAGATTTGCAAGTATTTTCATTACTTTTTATTCTGAGAACATTTAGTTCAACAATATTAAATGGTTTTAATATTGGTTTAAATCTTGTGGACTTTGCATTGCCTCTGTGCCAATTGACCCCTTCTTTCAAACTGGATTCCGTTGATTTCAGTGGAGTTCTGCACAGTTCTGTTCTTACAGATTCACATGCCAGGTCCAAGCTCTTGCAGTAATATGACTACTGTTAAATGCAGGAAAGTGTCATTATATAAAAATTCTGGTATGTCAAGTACCTGTCACAGTTATGTTCACCCTTATGTGACACATACGTGCTCAAAACTTACTTTCAGGTAGTTTATTCAAGATTTTCTGTAACACAATCTGATAAGTAAACTGTTCTTAATGCTTACAGGTATGAGATGGGGAAACTTATCTTAAACAAACTTCATGCCACATAAAATGCGATGTAAGAACTGTATGAAAGCACCCTTTAGGCCTTGTATAACCCTTGGGACATTGTGGCACACAGTGTTGAAAGCATTAGGAATGAGGTTGGCTCTGGGAAACTGGAAGTTCTGCGATATCATTTGTTTGGACTTGCTGTCTATAAGGTTCAAGAGTTATTACATGTATCACTTTCTCCCAGTCATCTGAACTATGAGTCATACAAACCGAAAGCGGAAGGCATACGTGTGAACAAAGCTGATGTGCCTGTTTGTGGAGTTTGTTGTCAGGTACACTTAGCTGTTGTTTTCCGTCCTGCCCCATCTAGGGCAAGTAAGTGAATCTTTGGCAAGTCCAGGTAGCCACTACTTCAGTGACAATCTGGGACTGAGATCTTAAAGGATAAAACCTCACACTGGTAAGCTGCCAGAAGTCTCCCATGACTCAAACTTCCACCTACATCTAAAAGCCTGGCCATCTTTGTTTTGTTTAACTGAGCAGGAGCAAGAAGCTCAGCACCAGAAGAGTGCTTAGCATGAGAAATACATAAAAATGTTTCTCAAGAATCCTGATCGTCCATGGGTCGCCTGCAGGACGCCCTGCCATGCACAGGCCAGCTAATAGCTAAAAGCACATGCAGAGATAGAAATAGTTTCCAAATCCAAAAAGCAAACCTGAAATTGGAGCCGTACAGACAGGCTCTTGGAGCTCAAATGGCAAGTCTCCTCCTTCAGATCTGATTGCAAGCTCAGTACTACAGTCTATCATCAGCTAATTTTTTTACCTCAACCAAATCTGAAATGTGGTCTGACTGAAGGGAAACCTAGCCTTAAATGAAATTATTAAATAATAAAAAAACCCAAAGGCCAAACAAAAAAAAAATGAGAATACTTATATATTAAACTACCCTTCTGTGAACGTGACAGAATCAACTGTAACTCACACTCTAGGCCTCTAGAACTGGGGCTCTGTGGTGGTTGACGCACAGGAGCAAACAGCGAAGGAAAGAAGCAGCCAAACTGCCGCCATTAACCAGGTACGCCACTTGCGCAAATTTCCCTTTCCTCCTAGGCCCTACCGCTAGCCCTGTGGCGTAACGGCTTTGGCGAATACGGATGCTGCACTGCGGCGATGGCACAGTTCAACCAAACCTCCTCCCTCCTCCGCCCACTTCGACGTTAAGGCCACCTCCTTTCTCGGCTGTGATTGGCAAGACGGGCGGAGCCCTTCGCGGCGATTGGTGGCTGCTGGAGGGAGGTGGGGTAGGTTGCGTGAAGGGTAATAAAGTTAGTGGGGCTGCCTCGGTACGCTTTAGACGCGGCAGCGAGTCGGTTCTCTATGGAGGTGGCGGAGGGAAGTGTTGGGCCGTTGCTGCGCCTGCTGTGGTGACTCGGAGACTCGCCCTGTCTCGCG
>VYZV01014263.1:126368-163773 GCA_013401275.1 Pandion haliaetus | reverse complement strand
GCAGTGAAATGCCATTAAATCCTCTAGGAACTCATTAATAGATTAACATTTGGAAGAGTAATTACAGCTAGATTAGAACTAAGAATAAAGAAAAATAAAGGAAAAGCCAGCAGCATCATTTCTCTACCTCTTGACACAAACCAAAGATCAATACTATAAAAAAAAATCAGAGGTAAGGAATTAAGGTCAAGATGATTATGTCAAAAATAGGTAAGCTGTTCATATATATTTCAAATAAAACTAGTATGGATGCAACTGTTAAGTAGTGTTTCATGTTATTTGTGTGGAATACTACCTCACAGGGGATAGAAAAGGGATATTGAGGTGAAATCAAGGATGTATCTGGAAATTGGATGAGTTGATGACTTCAGTGCTGATAACCTAAATCAAAGCTAAAATTAACAATGTCAAGCTTCGTAGCTACATTTTCTGAGTCCAAGCAAGACACTGGTCTTTAGTGAGACAGAAATAAATTACCCTTCAAAAGGATTAAATACAGCAAAAGTCTTTGTTGAGAATTTATGTTACAGCTCTGTAAAAGGAAGAGAAAAGATAAGATAAAGTAGGTACTATAGTTAGATAAATAGATGAGATCTTGAGAAATGTTTTCATTTTTCATAAAATTCTCACAATCTGTAAATTTTATATATACAATTCATTGCATTATAACCTACAATCTGAAACTTGCAAATTTATGAAATAGGAAGGAATACAAATGGAGAAAATACTACTTTATTTAGAAATGCTTCTCTGTTACTGTGAGTGCACCTACTGTAGAACCAGGCTGCACAGCAGTGTGCCCAGTGAGAACTGAGCTATTTTCAAGAGGAAAGAAAAATGAAATATATGAAAAGTAACAAGTTTGTAAAATACATAGATGACAAATAAAATGAAGTCATCAATGTGTAAAAAAATGTTAAGGTTTTAGATTTGCAATTTTCCTATTTAAATGCCCTCATTGATTTGTTACAAATAATGTTAACCCTGTGTTTTGAAAATGGTGAGGACATTATCACTTGTGTTCTCATTTGTAATAAAATAGATTAACTTGCTGTGAAATTTTAACTAGGCTGAGACACAACAGTAGCTACCTAATGAACCAGAGCACATTGCTGTTAAGTAGCTAAATAGATGCATACTGATTACAGGACTGAAAAATGGATCTGTTTACTTGCAAAAAAAGTCTGTTCATAGTGTTATTCATCATAGTAGGGGAAATTCAGCATTACATTTCCACACAAACATCTAGAAATAGATAATTTCTTGATCCATATGTAGTCTTTCATGATGATGCTCTATCCTCATTTGTAGCATGTACGATACAGGAAAAAATTTCAGCCTCTTTGTTGCTTACAGGGGGAAGTGTATCTTCCCTGTATATGCAAAATCTTGTAAATGGTAAGACGTTAGATGACATAATCACCTAATTCTCTTAGGAAGTGATTCACTGTGTGATTAAGAATGACATTATTATTTGACACTTCTATTTCTGCCTGAACATTTCAAACCAAGACCCTGAGTTTGAAGGCAAATTACTTGAAGCAGAGATTATTTTATAGCAAGAGACAATGGGAAATACAGTTACCAGAAGGAGCTAGAATACTTTGCTTTTCCAAATCATCAGCTTTTGAATTACTCGGATAACTCCCATTTAAGATGACATATATGGCTGTTTGTGTGATATCTAAGTGTTAATTCATAGTCATACTTGTTCATAGTTTTTTTTTGCAGAACAGTTGGCATGTCCTCTTCTTGGCTATTCATTTTCATGGTTGCAATAGACAATGAAATTTGCTTAAACTATGTACTCTTCTGTAAAAGTAATCATTTCAAAATGATATCTTAATTGTAAATTGAGTACTCTTTGTGGTAAAAGGAGAAGAAATAGTGCCAAAGAGGACTGTTAAAACTGAAATCCATGCAAATAAAATTACAGTCAGAGTTGTAGCCTATTAGCAGAAACCTATTTGGAAGCCATTATTTACACAAAGGTAAAAGACACATAATATTTATAAGATCAGGATTGCGTGGATATGATTCATCATTTATTTAGGAGAATACTTCTTGGGGTAAGAATGTGACTTCTTTTAAAAGTAACTTAATAAGCAACCCATCTGCAGAGCAACTCATGACTCTCTTTTACTCACCTGCTCATCTCAGCAACCTCTAAAACCACTCTTTGGAGATGGAGAAGAAGAAAACACAGAAGACTTTACGATCAGTGACTGACTTTTTTCTCCCAGAATTTGAACATTTTTTTGTTTAAAGCCATTCAGTTTTCAAATTTTTAAGAAGTTATGACTCGGCATAATGCATTCATATCTGTTAAAATTTAATAAACATTTTTAATTAGCTTTCAAAAATACTGCAGTTAAAAGTCTCCCTTTAAGATTTATTAGTTATTGTATGTTCATTAAATAACAGATAATTGGGGACTAACAGCTATGTAATAGATACACATCTGTTACATGATTTTGAGGCTCAGTTGTTATTTAATGTACAATAACTATCCTATTAAAAACACATTCAAAGCTACATTCTCAGCTGGTGTGATTGGAATAGGCAAATGCCACCCCTTGCTATTAGGAGGATCCAATCTCACATTCCCTCTGCATCATTCTCAAATGTATCTGTAAATATGAAGATGAGTGTGGTTTAGAGAGATGATTTTAATGGGTAACAGAATATTCTTAAAATGTCACTTACTGCCAGTGCTATTAATGAATTGTCTCAATAGGTTATGAACAGAAGCTATTATGCTAGCTATTGATCACGGAAAAGCTATTAGAATCTACCATTCTCTTCCTGAAGTTATATTACTGATTTAGGATACTGCATAGGAAGAACTGTATAAAAAGTTCAGATGCTATTGAGTTTATTTTCAAAAGCACATGGTAAATTGCCACCAAGTAGCCAGATTGCATACTCCTAATGAAAAATCTTTGAGACTGGGTTAGAAAGGCAGAAAAATTGCAAAGTTCATTTGAGACAACTTCTCCAGATTACACTGTAATTGTGAATTTTAATGAGGTGGGTGCAAGAGGATTCCCCTTTTTTAAAAAAAAAAAAGTAGTAGTATTACAGTTCTGAGTTTCTACAGGGAACAGCTGACTGCCAGGGATGAGGGCAATTCCAAAGGTGCAGTTTCTGCAATTCTGTAAATTCAAGCATCTCCTTGTTAGTGTCTCTCCATTGGATCTACACTATAAAGGACTTGAAATAGAGGACTGAAAGCATAGAAGGGATTTTAAGATAAGAATATCTAGAGTATCTCAGGCCATGATCCGTCCCTTTTAGAAGTTTCTCATTTTTTGTTGGTCCTGGGAACAGGGATGAAGAGTACTGGAATTGTGAATTAATTCAGAAAAATTATACATGTGGAATCACTGGGTTGGAAGGGATCTCAAGTGGTCATATAATTTCTTGCCTTTCTCAAGACAGGATGAATTATTGCTTAGGCCACGCTTGTCTAGCCTGTTATTCAAGATTTTTACTGATGAAAATTCCACAGCATCTTCAGGCAATCTGCAAGTGTAGATACACAGAACTGCAGAATTTCATTTTGCTAAATTTTTAGAATTTCTTATGCTTTTTTTTCTCCTTAGGTAAAGTACTATGTATATTTAAAGGAGAAGTTAATACCAAAGTTTTGTGTGCAAATGTACACAGAAGAATTTGCAAGCACATTCTTACTTTTGTTAGCCAAGTGGTGCTTTTCATGCAAAAGTGAAGTTCTTACCAGTGCCACAGCTTTTAAAATTTGTCTGAGCACTACCCTGAGAAGATACTGATATAATTTATTCAGGTACAGATTCTAGTGGGTTTACAGATTTGACTGCGTTTAGTGACAGTTTAGTCCTAATCTGAATTGTTCATTTGAAATGTGACTCATATATGTCAGTTTTACTATCTGTAGATTAAAAGGAGTTTGTGAAAACAACAGGAAAGAACATTCTTTATGTTCCTATGTGTGGAAAAGTTAGAAAATAAAAAGTTACCAAGAAAAAAAAAGGTGGCAAATTCTATGTCATGACACAGAGGATGAAAAGCTGTGTCCAGATACATTGCATGTAGAAGGCTGTACTCTTTTTGGCTATAGGAGACCATACTGCTCTTCTGATGTGAATTCTGTTCACTGTTTATCTCGAAAAGACTGTTTGTTATTGCTGTTTTAGCCAACTTCATTTTTTCATTGAACTGCAGTGAAGTTCGTGAATCAAATTGCACACACCTTGTTTTATTTCTGTTTCAAGGAAAGGATTCAGGACAGCCCTTCTCCAGCTCCATCTCTAGAAGACAGTCAGCGGCCTGGGAGCCACGCTTCCTCCCATCAGAGCAGCAGTGTGTCCAGCTCGCCGTCCCAGTTGGACAACACACCAGACAGAATTGGTTAGTGCTCTGCAGCCTCACATCCCTTCGCAGTTACTGACCTCAAGAATTGTAGAAGTTTGAGGCAAATATTTCTTTGCTGGGAAACTCAGAAAAGCACTCACTTGCTAATAAAACCCAGAGAATTAATTGCTATAGTTTGTTTTATTAGGTTCATCATTATGCAGAGCCCAGCCCCTCAGATTCATTCCATGTCAGTATCCACACATGCACAGAAGATATCACCCCTTCCCTGGTACAACCAACTTCTCTTGCATGCTAGAGTCAGAAAGTGCCTTTGGCGGCACCTGGAATTGAAAAATAGCAAGATATCTTTTTCTTCATATATGTGTCAGAAAAGTCACAGATTATATGATGGCTTTTCTGTTCCAAAAACCTCCTTGTGCCCACACATTCCCTCATCACCAGGAGGCTGAGGACTTTCTGATGGGTTTTATTGGGGGTTTATTTTTTTTGGTGTCTCCACCACAGCTTTCTCAGCCTGTTCATTATCGATCTTGTGTTTAAAATGCTAATTCAGTCTAGAGGAAGTTTAGGTCCTATTCTTGGTGCTTCCGAGAGGGATCTAGGGCAAGTCAATTAACATCTCTTCACGTCAGTGTATGTCAACACTGTTGTCTTCACAGTGACTGGAGCCCATGCAGGTATTGCTGAGCTAGATTTAAACTACAAAAACAGTGCAGTCCATGTAAGTCAGCGTAGACTTCACTCCCATCAAACAACTACTTAGCTGCTTGCTGGGATTTTGCAGTTTCGACTCTGGTCCATGCAGCAGCACCATGGCACTACATAGCACAGTTGGCTCTACCCAAACTAGTCAGTAGAACCTGAACTACTTTGCCTGAACATATGCACACACATGGCAGAGACTAGAAAGTAGATTCCCCTCAGCTTTTTCATACGTAAAATAGGGCTAGGAATACACAGGACAAGAAATGTAAATTCCTATAGCAACAGTGAAGAAGGGACTTTTGTCCCCACCGTAGCTTTTAAAAGCTACTGTAACTTGTTTTATTAACAGTAGTAGCACGCACTGCAAGCCTCTGGGCTCCAGAAATGGTGCTGAAAGTTTTTTTAAAGAAAACTAGGTTTTATTTGTGTTGCACCAAACACTTCTCTGTGTTGAAGTCTAATGCCTTCTGTTGTAAAGATACGCATATATATTTTGTATCTATATGAATATACGTATTTTTTACTTTTGCAATTTAAAAAAAAACCAAAAAGCTCTCCCTATAACGTGGCGCTGAAGTTTTTAACAAGTGTCCTCACTGGAGTAACGTTACATTCTGTAACTGGTTAACTGCAGAGAAGGAAATGTTTTATCAAATAAGAACAAAGAAAATAGGCATCCTGAAATCATAAACTTAATACCTCTCAGTGATCTTCAACACTACAGTGCACTGGTTTTTTGCTGTCATCTATCAATTTGGGTTACTATCTGTCAATCTGTATTTTTTATTAAGCTTGCTGCATTATAGATAATTACTAATCCTTAAATGTATTTTTCCCCAGAATGATTTCTCTGAAGTACTTTTCTAATTAGTTAATTTGAACATTTCATAAGAAATCACATTCATCTCAGTGGTAATTTGGGCTCTAACTTGGTATCTTTGTTTAATCAACTTGAGCAAATTTGCTTTTGCTGCATATTTTACTTGGCTCTAAGTGCTGAACTGGGACAGTGAAATGGTAGTTTATGGACAACAAAAATGGTCAATTGCTTTAGAACTTACCTAGTATAAATAAATGTTAAAATACCAAAATATTGACGAAGAGGAAATACAACTTAATATTTTCCTCTCTTTTGACATTTTCTTACTGACAGCGTTACATAGCTGTGCACTCTTGATATATTTTTTTTTTTTTTAGCTATGCTGACCAACAGCAGGGAAGGAGAACTCATTGATCAAGAAACTGGGGCCAGCCTAAAAAAAATACAAAAGGAGAAAGGTAAAATTATGGACTGTTTTCCATCTCAGGCATTTAATTACACTTATTATGTGTTTTATTCCTTGTTCTGGTATTCTGTATATGCAATGGCATTATATTATAAATTTAAGAGAGCTAAGTGCCTAATTGCAATGAAGAATGTATCCAGTGAATTTACATGGCGTTTTCTTAGGAAGTGTAAACAATCAGATCTTTGCTTCTCTTTGTTTATATAGTATAGGGCTAATACTTTGCTGGTCTTTTGGCTCAATTATTTATGAAGTTCCTAGCAAATATTTGATTAGTCACATGGTATTGTTTCTTTGTCTCCAGGGGATGTGTGTGCAGACTACTCTAATGCTGCTATATAGGTGAGGGAAATAAGCCATTTTTTGTGTCTAGTAATATTACATTACTTCACAAGTAAGAGGCGGCAAGGGAAGAAGTGATGTTTGGCCTGTAGTGATTGTCCTGTAGGCAGGGAAGTGCCTCTGCTGCTCGGTTCTCCCTGCAGTGATTGCTGGGTACTGCAGAAAGTGCATACGTTGGTGTATGCAGGTAAGCCTCGGGGAAGTATTTTAGTGACAGAGAGCGTGTGTGGCTGCACATCGAGGAAGAAGCCACCATTTTGTTTCTTTGCAAATAAAACAAAAAAGTAAATCCTGCTAATAGGTGAGAGGTTTAATCTGGCAGTACGTACAGAAAGCACCATACAGAGTGAGTGCCTGCAAAAAAAAAAAGAAGATGGGATATAGTTAAAGAAATAACTGAAGGTAAGTGAATACTGGAAAAATACTGTGAAGCATATACTGAGGGAGATATTAAGGTTTCAGAGCGACCAAAAGAGGAGAAAACATAAGCTAAATGTGCTTGTAAGTCTACTGTAAATATGAACATTTTATCAGAAATGAAAACACAAACTGATTTATATTTTGATTAAGGTGATTTTAATGTATTTTCTGAGAAAACTAAAAAGACAGCTATAGACAATTTTATGAGCTACTCGAAAGAGAATTTGGAGGCTCCATGTGCCCTGTGGTTCCAGAGTTACATAAGATGACTTGAGCAGATTCATGATTTTGTATTATCAGCTCTATTCCTTAGACATCTGTGACTGATCCAGTCATGGGTAGGAAGAGCCTGAAACTTCCTCCTTATATTTTGTATTTTCGTACTCGACTGTCTCTCTTCTTGAAAGCAAGAGAAGCTGTTTTCTATTCACTGGTTTCTCTAGGCATTTAAGCACTTTCCTCATGAACCCTAAAAGAACCCTTTTGTGCCATTCTGAGATAATGTTCTGTCTGGATCACCATGCTTAAATTCTTCCCTCTTGACTCCTGTTGGTATTTACAGACCAACACCAGAGGCTAAAGAGTTATCAACCATACCTTCATTCCTAAGATTAAAAAATTACATTTCTGTAGTAATTACATTGGCGAGTATTTAAATCTGAAAGTGCAGTCGGTTCTAATTTTTTTGAACTGTGCATGGTGTCTTGCCACATGTTTAGTCATTTTTCAGCGAAACAATTCAATATCCTATGGGGTTTGAAGATGCAAATCATGTAGCTATTGGTAGTAGCAGTCCTGTCACTCAGGATGGATGAAGGAAGGTACAGTTTAAGAATCAGAAAAGACAATAATGAAATGCCAAAAAGCGTGAAAATAATTTAAACCCCACCACCTGTGAACCCAGTTACCAGGCTCCTGTGATCATTGAACGTTCTTGTAACATGTACAAAATCACAAAGATCTGAGGCTAACATTTTGTGTACCATAGTTCACCTTAAGATTAAAGTTGTATAGGTTTATTAATTTCCTGGTCTACATTTTTGCATTGTATTATCTTTCTTTAATTGATTACATACTGGGAAATATGTCTTCATACATGTGTTACTTCTGCATGTACTTAGGGGATTTTTTTAGGATGAACTTAGCGTTCAGAGATTCACCTGCATCAGGAAAAAGTGCTTCAAAATCCTGAGACATTTTAAGTTATCATTTTAAGTTTCCCATTTTTCTATTTGGTCTGCACAGGTCAAGTTTTTCTCTGAAAACATGAGAATGAGAAATTACTTCTTTTTTCAGGTAGTTTTTGTAGTTTTCAAGTAATCCCATGGCTCCAGAACTGAAACCTTTTGACAACATTATAGTGGGACAAATGCTGAAATTTTAAAGGCACCAACATTGTATATCCAACAATTCCAAGCTGATTTTGCACGTGGCAGTGTGACAGACCTCTATTACCGTTCCTGTAGGAATCTCTGTTTTATAGGATACAAGCACCCAATAATTGATGGACTGCACCACTAGGACAGAGTCGATACTCTGCTTCTGAAAATCCTCAGCCTGTGTGTGGTGGGCCTTTTCTGTCACACCACACAAGTCTTGCTGTTCCTCAGTGATTTGTCTCACTCCCATATAGATTCTTTGTTCCTGATACTATTATTGTTCTCTGGTGTATAATTATTTTGGGCACTGGTGCACCTCAAATGTGTTGAATGTTTTTCATAGTCAGATGTGGACAGTCACTGAAGAGTGTGTGCTGGGTTGCTCAGCAAAAAATACACGTGTGATTTGTATACAGAACGAGCTTTGTTTTTCAAAACCTGCCATTACTTTTACTAAGGCAAAATATATTTACCACGGAAAAGATTTTCAAAGTTATTAAGAAAGAATGTAGTTAAAATAAAAGTATCAACATTTATTAAGTATGACAAGTAAGCGGTTTATACAACCGTGGCAAACATATGTTTTCACATCTGTTTTGAGTAATATCATCATGATTTTAAAAATGATTTATAGCTCTGCAGGCCGTAAAATGCCAGCTTTGCTGTAAGTTGGAAGTTTTCAAACAACAAAGAAATTATCGAAGGCGTATATTGAATGTGGTTTTGTGTTATACACCTTGACATAACTTTACAAATCTGAGCACTTTGTAACAATTAAGATAGCAACAAATGAAAATTAAGTAACTAAAATTTAGCAGTAGTACTATTTATGTGAAATCGTAGCATAAAAACCAGTAAAAGTTATTGTAATGATTATAGGCAAATACTGTGATATCCCTCGGGATACACAGTTTTTGTTTTCCATGTCCCATTTTAAGTGATCTCAGTACCAGACAAAAAATGTGCCACTTTGTTCTCATCAAAGTAATTTCAGGGTAATTAGGGCTGAAGAGAATATAGCTTAACAGTTTTTCTTTAAAAGACAGTTAATATGAGGTAGTTCCAATCACGTTGGAGCTGCTTGCATATGTTGGTGGGGCAGAATTTACAGAATTAGTGGCTGTCTCAGCGCAGAGGGGTTAAAGCCCAGTTACAGACCATACCTTTAAGCTTTTTTGAAGGAGAAATGCCATTAAATCTAAATTACTCCACATCCTTTATCATCTTTTTAGGAAGTATGGTCAGGCTTAACATTAGAGGACAACAAAGTCAAACATTTATAGTTCTGTAATTGTTGGGGTTTTTTTAGACAAAATACATTATTTTATTTTGTCAAATGTCTCCAGCCATTGTGGCACACATGCATTTTGCCTGTGCATCCATGTCAGGGTGTGAGTGAAAAGCATATGAAGAGTAATCTGTACTTTATTTTGAAATTGCTAGTGAAAGGAAACGGAGTTAGACAATCCCCAGCAGAACATAGCCCCAAATGTTTACAGAAACTTAAAACTCATATTCTTCCTGATTGTGCTTACTTGCTGTGTCTGGTTTTAAGCAGTTACATTTTACCTAAACAACTGCTCACAGAAACTAAATTTTAAATTCATCTGCTTCAGTATATATCCTGGAAAAAATCTCTATTGTATGTGAAAGGATTGTGTTTGACACAGCCCTGTATAGGCTTTACAGAAACCTCCATATGAATTCTGGCATTAGGAAGGTTAAACGAGGCAGAAAAGAATTTGGCCCTGCCTTCCAGTTGGATTTAAAAGCTGGTACAGTTATTCTGTTTGACTGCATGACAAGAAATACTTCAAACTCCTCATACAGGACGGAGTAACAAAAGGCACTGGCCCAACTCTTGCCGCAGTGAAATCAATGGGAACATTCGTGATGTCTTCAGTGGGAACAGAGTTTGACCAAAGCCTGATATTTTGGAAGTTTGCTCCCCGGCTAATACTGCTGGTTACCATTCCAGACGGCAATGGTGTGCGCTCACAGGCTGCGCAAGTGCTGTTCCTCCTCGACCGGCAGCACGCCCTGAGCCCTGGTGAGAGCCCGGCGCAGGCCGGCCCTGCCCCTCTGCTCTGATGTTAGCGGCATGCATGAAGGACGTGTGGGCCCCAGGGGACCACGGCGGGCTTTGATCAGGTGTTCACATGGGGTGCTGGAGCTGCACTCCACCCTAAGTGAAGCAGAGTAAAATTTCAGGGGAAAAATTCGTAAATGACCAGTATCTTCAGACGTAACCATTGTTCAAGCAGTCTGAGTAGAAATAAAGACTGTATTTGTTGAGAAAGTGATATCGAGTAGGCTGGGGATGCACAAGAGGTTGGGAAGGGACACAGCGGGGACAGCTGGCCCCGACTGACCAAAGGGATATCCCATTCCATATGATATCATGCTCAGTATGTAAAGCTGGCAGAAGAAGGAGGAAGGGGGGACGTTCAGAGTGATGGCGTTTGTCTTCCCAAGTCACCGTTAGGCGTGACAGAGTCCTGCTTTCCTGGAGATGGCTGAACACCTGCCTGCCCATGGGAAGCGGTGAATGAATTCCTTGTTTTGTTTTGCTTTGCTTGTGCACGTGGCTTTTCCTTTGCCTATTAAACTGTCTTTATCTGAGCCCACGAGTTTTCTCACTTTTGCCCTCCCCCATCCCACTGTGAGGGAGTGAGGGAGCAGCGGATGCATGGGGCTTAGTTGTTGGCTGGGGTTAAACCACGACAGGGCTATGTCTCATGTTTCCAGTAGACGGTAGTCTCCAAAACTCTGCATCTGGCAGCTATCCCTTTTCATTTTATTAAAGAACACCTTTCCCTTTATTACTTCAAGGAAATGGGAATTTTGCATCATTTCTGTCAGCTGAGTGAAATATTTTCAGATGGCCAGAGACTACGGTAATGAAAGAATAACTATATTTATTTATTGTATTTCATTAGCAGAAAAGAGGTTTTATGCTGTTTAAATTAATCATTGCCAAAGGACTGGGTTAGTCACGATGTGAGGGGAGGAGAATGAGCAGGTGCATAACACCTGAAACAGCAACAGGCCCCGGTGGTGGGGGGTGTCCTCCAGAGAGAGGGCTTTTCCGACAATTAATCTGAAAGCATCCAGATGGAGAGTGTAAGGAATAAGAGAGAGAACTAAGAGTACGAAGCTGTACCATGCAGCGTGTGTACAAAGTGTACGACAGGTGCCAACACGTCAAATATTCACCATGCTGTTTCTTTGACGTATCAATACTTGCATGTTAAAGATGTAATGAGAAAAAAGCAATTTTCTTCATGGATGTGCTCATGAGTCTCCTCTTGAGATGCATGAAAAATTCCCCAAATTATAAATAAAGTCATGTTCCTTTTGGTATCTAAGTGTGTATACTAGAGACCCAGGGGTTATTTTGTAAGCAGTGGATGCAATACATGGGTTTAAAGGTTGTAAGGGTGTCTTTTTCCAAACACCTTAAGTGACATGCGCAGTGCAAACGTTCATGGAAAATTGAGAGATATTTTTACATTTTCTGTCCTCTGAGAATACTGAAAGATAAGAAGCACAGTGCTCTATTCTGGGTAAAGGCTTTTTCCACAAGTTTGGGGGTTTTTTTTGTTGTTAAATTTAACCTGCTAGTGAGCTGACAACTGTTAAAATGGTGGCCTAAGAGTATATGTGATCTTCCGTCGGTCAATCAATCAAAAAAAAACCCCACCCAAAACCCATGCAACTAAGGCAAACTCTTACTAACACTTAGATTCACAACATATGTAAATAGAAAGTAATGGTAAATCTTTAATTTTCAAAGTATCTAGGCTCATAATCATTATGATTGTGTGTTTAACCATTGCTCAAACGATTATAAATACAAGGGGAGTTATGCAAGAGAGATTAATGAAGTAGTCCAAGGTCACATCTTTTACATTAAGTTTATATTAGATCTTTATTTGCAGAATAATTTTTAAGAATGCATTTTTTCTGAAGAGTAAAATACCTGGTTCATAATTATCTTGGCAGATGGACCAAGACAGTTTGTTACATTGATACATAATTTATTAATACATTTTATTTATTAGATTTCAGTGACTTTAATGTATTGCTGTCTAAATACTACAAATTATGAGCGTATATAAACATGCTGAAATAATGGAATTTTCTTTACTGAAAAGGCTTTGGACCAAATTTTTTAGTAAGGTATTCGTGTAAGTTCATGGAATAAAATGGGCAAATAAGAACAAAATAAGATCATGGAAATAAGGTAGCTACTCTCCAAAGTCAGGTTGTCTCTTCAGAGTTTACCATTTCCACTTTTCCTCCAATACTGTGAATTGAGTCTTAGGTAGGTCCATCTTATTGAGCTATATCAGATTTGAAAGGCATAAAAACGGGAGAAAAATTGCTGATTGGCACCCAGTGACCTAAGAAAGCTTTTGGATTAGGCCCAGGAATCTTTTCCTTAGAGTTAGCCGTTGTATTAAAACTGACCCTTTGGATTCTCTGATTCGTAATACCTCTGATGCGAAGTCATTAACCGGAAAACTGCAGTTGGTGACATTCTTAATGTCTATGAGTTATTTAATAAGTTTGCCTTCAGTCCTCATTACGAGCAGTAAGATCTGAAAAATACACATCCTGAAAGGTTGCTGAATGGTTTTCTCATGTTACAGAAATCCTTGAGATCTCTGGGAGTGCGCTGACAGGGCTTCAGCTTCCCCCCGCCTGTGCTCTGAGCCAGCCGTAAGCACCAAACCTGCTCCTGAGAAATTGTGTTTGTGCCCAAGAGTGTAGCCATGCATACGTGTAGGGAAGGAAAAGGTTTTTCTCTGTTTGAACTCATCCGGTAAGGCTTAGACTGTCACCGCTTGAAATTTTTGTTTGTACAGACAGTAGATGTGACTGAAAAAAACCCGTGCCATTTCTAGCAAGGACAACAAAGACTACCATCAAACGCTTCTACACTAGGAAACTACTTAGACGCCAGCAGTTTCTGCTGTCAGTACAGGTGTGTGTTATAAGAAAAGACAGTTTTGGCATATTCCATGTGTTTGATTTAAACACAAGTCAATGGATAAAAATTTACACTACTAACGGAAATTATTAACTGGTGATTTTGAAAGTTTTGCAATATTTGTGTCTGGGGAAGACCTTCAGGAAATTCACAGAAGCTGCACTTCGTAAAATACAGGTTTCTTTTCTAGGGGTTACTAATAGTGAGCTAGGCTTTAGGGTTTGTCATGTTGCCCATGGATGGATGTTACATATCACTGAAATACTGAGTGACACAGTCACAGCCGTGGCCCTGGCTCCAGAACCTTTGTTTCAGTCAAGAACAGAGAGGACCAAAAATGTTCTTGATTGTGAACAGCAATGTGTGCTCCTGCTGTCGAAGAGCAAATCCAGCTTTTATGGCATCAGTTGACTTTGCTTTTTATAACCTGATTTCTGAAGAAGAGAACAACTCAAGAGAGCACAGATGCTTGCAGGGGGATGCTCTGCGTGTCTGTGCTCCTGGGCCAGCAGCCTTAGGAAAGCATGAGTTATGGGGAAGCCTTGGAGCATACCTAGCACAGGTGGATGGTATTTTGTGTAGCATTTTTATGTATTCAGGACTTTTTTCTAATTTGATCTTCCGAATATCTTAAGATCGCTCTGTGGCGTTTGTCTGCCTTACTGTGTAAAAGTCACAAAAGGTTTCTGGTGATGGGGAGGCCAAGGAAGAAACCATACATTTATGTGCATCTCCAAAGTGTTTGTGTACATGCTGCATGAGAACAAATATTCCTGATGATAAAAAGTAATAAATCCTTAGTGGACATAAAAGGTAGTGAACTAACTTTGGACTGGAAGTAGAAAAAGATCACCTTCTTGAAATAGATAGGTAGTCATGAAACCAGTATAAGTATGTTCTTCATTATATTTCAGACACTGCATTGAAATACCTTGATAAAGTTACATGGTATCTTGTTAGCAGAGCTGCTACGACACATGTACTGACTGAACTTAGAAGCCACTGGGGCTGCAGAACATAAGGAGGTCCAGACCACAACCAGCTCAGGCTGTAATTTCAAGGAAATCAGATTTCGTGTTCGATTGTTGGGGCAGAGGGCACCACTACAGCACTTTTTATTGCGTTAGGTATTTGTTTATTATAGCCCTATTTATGTCTGGGGATGGACAGTTCTATTAGTAGCTTTTTCGTATTACCAGCTGTACTTTGGAAATTAAGCGTTGCACCTGAAAGAGTGGGAGGCCACAATAGTGAGCAATCAATATAATTTCAACTATTTTAAAACAAGCATTTTATTTTGAAGAAAGTTGGCCCATTTTGAATTATTTCCATGAAACTCCCTGTAGTTTTGAGTAAGTTCAGTATTAATGTTGTGATGTTCTTTAATGATTCTTATTAATACAGTAGCAGTAGATACATGGGTGAGACAGTGTAAGAATCAGCAAGTGAATGAAATGCGTATTATGTATGTTACCCAAAACCTTACTGTCCTCACACTGAAAACCACACATACATAGAAATATGTCTGGAAACATGGGGGTTTTTTTCCCCCTTGTTGTTGTTCTAGACTGTATTCTAAAGTGTTTTTTTCATAGTCATGTTGTTATTCTATATATTCTCCATAAATTAATTTAATGGGGAAAAAAATGTGCAGAATTAATGAAGGAGTTGTCGTCTTTCTAAGATATCTCCCTGCTTTTCCTCTCAACTTACCTCAATCATAGGAGCAATTTTTTTTGCCCAAAGGATAAACAAACCTTAAATGACTGATTGTGAGATTATCATTATATAGTCGTTATACAACCCAGTAAATTATGAAATAACAGAATGAGAATGACAAGGAGGACATAATCATTCTTACAGTAATGGTAACTTTTTATGAGTACCTATCTCAGCAAGCTAACCAGTGCTGCGAAGTGCTCACAAGAGAGGCTGGTGCCTGCTACCAGGTGGGAGTTGAGTGCTTACATTTGCTGAAGATTTCCCGCTGTGAATATTCTTCCTGTAGCAGGTACTTAGGATTGATAAAAGGATGGAAGGAGAGACACCTGTGCCTTGCTGTATTTGGGATACCCCAGTCGTTGGGGTACTCTGTGGGAAGTAAACTTCCTTCTCAAAACTCCTCAATTTGTAGCAGGAGATTGAATTTCCCCTCCTAAGTGAAGCCTCTTTCAGGCTGCTGTGTCTCCACATTGCACCTATCACACTATCTCCAGTTAAAGCTATTCCACTTCATCTGGGTGATTAAATAGTCATAAGAGCAGGCTCCTTAACTAGGTCCCTTGGCCTGCTGCATTATCAGCTATACTGTTGAGCTGCCTTGTGTCTTCCCTCCCCTACCCAGACTCCTTTACTAAATAATCCCAAACCAATAGTCTGATGGTTTGAAAACAGGACTCTTATCTGTCCAGTGGTCACACCGTTTGGGGCTTATGAGAGCATCGGCCATGGAATACTGTCATCCCTGGGCTTATGGTCTATCTCAGATCCTTCAAATAGGACCCAAGGTAAGCTTCACAGCCAAAATACATGTGGCCAGAGGGACCTTTAGCATAAATTTAGAGGGCTAAAGGCAGCTGTGAGATTGGCTGTTAGCTTTTTTAGATATCTCATCAACGCCTCATTAACTCCTCTGTGCCCAGCATTAGGACACCAAGTGCCTTTGTAGCTTTAGCTTGAAGGATCAGACTTCTGAGAGGTTTTGAGGCATCACTCCTATTTCCATAATTGTAGTTCAGCTGAATACCTGTGAAAAGCAGCCCCTAAGTAATTCAAAGTAGAAGTTGGACTCCTAAGTCATTTTGAAATGTTATTCATTTGTGATGTATTTGTAATGCTTAATCGTGTTCATAAGACCTGTTAAAAATACATAGTTTTCCCCCAAAGGTTGTATTGCACATACACAGGCTCATTTATACTTTAACCTTTTTTAGCCATTAGAAGTCTGAAATTCAAGGTAAATGAGTACAAAGCTAGAAAGACAGTGATGATTCCAATACAGAATTCCCCAGGCACACTTCTTTGGTCATGCTTGGCCGTTGTGTGTTGCTTTCGAAATAACAACTGACCTATTTTCTTCTTTTATTTTGAAGCCAGTGTGACAGTAGTTTCCAAAGCTGATTTTTCTTCTAGTTGACAGAATATGACAGGCTATAACAAGTAGTTTAATAAATAAAATTCTGCTTCCAGGTGTATTTTGAGGTGTTGTAATCTATAAAACATTGTATAGTTTTGAATCTGTCTATTTTATCCATCACCTGGACTGCTGTGCAGTATTTTGATAGCTAGACTTGGCTTGCGTGAATTTGCTGACATACCTATGGCTTATTTGTGTGAGTGTTGTCAGTAAGGGGATACATAACTGTAAAATTTTTAATGACAGTTCAGTGGAGTGCCTCTTCTGGTGTGGTAGAAGATGCTTTTTTAATGTAGAATGTGTTGGAGGATGGAGCATCTCTGGTGAATGGCTGAGCTGGAGCAGAAGTGTGTACACATGTCTATTCACAGAGCACAGAAAATATGAATTGCTCAGAAAATAACATGTTATTTATACATCTGTAACATTTGAAGGCATTTTAGATGCTGTCAATTAGAGATTGGCCTGTATTTATTATCGTTGCAGTTAGTTTCAAATACAGAATAGATAATTTACTTAGATTTTACATATGGAAATAGAGAAATATAGAAACATAGAGATCATCATGTTCAGAGCAGCCTCTTTAGCACCTTCCATGGGTTATTCCAGCTCTCCCTTAAAAATCTAGTAAAGGGAGAAAAAAATTGGAGTGTCTCTTTCAAAGATTTGACTCGTACCTTCACAATTTTACAATCGGTAGAATAAGAGAAGGTGATCTGGCCAGTTCATGCCTCAGCATTCGGAGAAGCAGGTTCATTGGTCGTGCCTGCAGCGCAACACTTACCCGAAAGAAACTACTGCTAGCAAAGGAACCGCAGTGGTGCAGCCTGGTTGTGCAGTGCTACAGCGCTCGCCCGGAGGAATTAATATATCAGAAATGGGGTATGCCTCGGTGGGAGCCTGATTGCTAGTATGGCTAAACCGCTTGCAGCGTACAGACTGTCTTGCGTCTTAAGTGGGACTGCACTGTGTAATATGGACACATCCTGGCTGATAAGTAGCTGTAACATAGATTTAGAATGTTTGCATCACTAAAATGAGACTGTTTATCTAAAAAGAAAGATTATAACAGAAGAAATCCAGAAGGCAAAATAATACATATTAAACCTTGTTTTGCAGGCTGTTGGATCAATTTATAGTAATACGTGAGTGAGCAGGAAGGTAACAGCATCTGGTAGCAATAAATGTTTCCTTTTCTGAGTTACCAAATTAGCTATGGGAAGGTGGTTAGAAATAAAACATAATGATTTCTGATAGAAATAGGTAACACTGCATGGGCTTTGTGATAAGAACTTGACAAATGTGTAAAATAAATGCAAAACTGGTTTTGAAAAGGGGGAGATAACCATTTTCTGTGTTGTGTGCCAAGATTTGTGCATTTCAAATGTTAGCAGTTGGCTTCTTTTCAAAACTGATAAATAATGATGTTTGTTGTGGAAACAATTATCCTAAAAATAATTTAAAAGGATTGTATCCCCTTTTTGTTTGCCTATAAAGACCACATTCAATTTATACATAGACAGAAAGAGCTCCACTTGCATCTATAAAACAGTTCTTAAATCATTCTAAATTATTGATGTGCACAAAGAACTCTTTCTGCTTTTGTTTGAAGTTTTATTTCTGCGGCGTTGTGCTTTCTAATTGTACTTTCAACTACTATGACATCTGTTATAGTTGTTTCAAAAACTTCCAATACTTTTCTTTTTTAATGATAGACAGTCTTTTCAAAGACAAACTGTCTTCATTTTGAGCAAGAAAAATAATTAGTTGAAAAAAGATCACTGATTTGGCCGGGGAACTCACCATTTTACTTTTTTTTTTTACAAGTTGCTGTTTTATATGATTCCAGCACCTACTCAACAGAAAGCTGGCCAAGAAGAATTCATCTCTGCAGCAACTCAGAAACCATAGAGCATCAGCATATGTCCTTTGCTTCCCCGAGGAAATCCAGGACTTTATTCTACCAAAAAGAGTACCAAGAAAGTACTTCACAAACTGATAGTCTCTATATGTCTAACAGATGGAAAAGTAAGCCACTATTCCAAGCTGCTATGCCCAGCAATATAGGAAAAAAGCTCCGCAACTGGAGATGAGATTAATCCTTAAAAGTCTGCTTAGAAATCCTTTTTAATATAACTAGTGGTATGAATATGTGGTGCAGCAGTAAACTTAGTTCTGATGATCTATGACATAATTGCAATCTTATCTCTGGCATAAAAATACAGGAGACATTTCAAGTATCCCAGATTAGGAAAGCACAATGTAAAGACATTTCCTTGTCTTTTATTCAAAAGAGGGTATTTTTCCCCTTTAAGGTAGACTATGCTTTCAGCTCTGAAAAAATTTATGTCCAGGATTCTGGTCCAGTTGCGGTACACCATAACTAACCTTTAAATTAGAAGTTGCCTAGAATTCATATAATAATTAATACAACGCTAGGGGGATTTAATTGACCACAAGATTAAACTATTAAGGAAAAAATTTCATCCTAATTGAGAATTGAACCCTTACCCTTTATTCATTGAGTGTCTGCTCTGCCACTTGAGTCGTGAATTGGGGGTTAATTGACTGTCTAGAATCTCCCAAGGAGCAATTATTTCATATAATGGTGCTAGCACATACTGTAGTAAGGCAATTTTTAATGGCATCCTTTTCCCCCCTGGATTTAGAGAGATTTCTTGAGGACAGCAAGAAAAGATGCCAGATGTGGGGAAGGGAAAAAAGATGTAAACAAAAAAGGACTTGGGGTTTCCTTTCAAGTGCCAATTGATAAAGATCAAAAAACAGAAAAGGTATCGACGTGGGTTTGCAGTTGGAGTAAGACCTCACCAATTTTTGGTTAAGAGACGCCCCTAATCTCTGTGTCCTGTGGGACACCCTCAAATCCCAGCACTCTTCCGTGTTTCTGTTAAGATGCAATAGCAGTGGCCTGCGGTAAGATCTCGCATCATTCTGACTGCGGTTGAAGGTTTTTTATTCCACTGAATGCATCTCAGTTTTGTTTGGACAGACAATTAATTAGTTTTTGCCTATGAAGCATGTTTTGCTCTCCAGTTTAAATATTTATGGCTAGAGTCTGTGACAGTGTTGCACTCCGTGGGGCAGAAGGCAGTGTTAAGTGGCAGGGATGTCCTCAGTGGCCCAAAATCAGCTGTAGCCCTCAACCATTTTCATCTTGGCAGCTGTGACACTGAAGACGTATTGGAGAATAAGAGGTGTGTTTGCCATGACCACTTGGACAGTCCTGGACCAAAAGAGAGACTGTTCGAGAGTCGTTAGTTGCTTAAGACAACCGTGAATACTGCTTGGGCTAGACCAGCATTCATCTGCTGCAGCACCGAGGAGGCTGTGAAAAAAATAGTGTAATGCTGACTGTTGCTGCTGCTTTTCAGGATTGGCACTGTAGTTTGTGTCTCCTGTGGAATTAACATATCCATGTTTTGAAAGAATATTGCTTCTAAGCCTGTGCATCAGGACTGAACAATTATCTTAAATCATACCTTGGTGTAAGTCGTGGCAAGAATGTATGGTGTGAATTCTCTTAATATTTTCTTTTTTCTTTCTGTACCTCTCTCTCATTGTATCTGCTTTTTATTCTCCCTGTTCTCTATTTGATTTTTTCACTATGTAATTTTGCTGCATGTTTAAATGGCTTCACTTTTTTGGTGTTTGTAGAATATAATTTCATTGATAAAAGTTCAAATTTGTGGCAAAGTTACAATTCCCAGCTCAAGTTGCTGTAAAGACTTAGGAATAACCTGCAAGCAATTTTACAGAAACTACTATTAAAATCATAAAAAGAAGGGGCTAGGTATACTTACTTTTTTAACTTTTTGTATTTATTTGATTACATGGTATTTAATAAAATTCATTACTTCATAGTAGATTTTTCTGCTTCATTAGTGCAAATTTGCAGAACTTTTCTAATTACTATTCTCCTTTGAAGAATAAATAATAGAGATAATATCAAAACTTTTTAAATAAAGGAAGACTTAGTTATGGATACAGCTAGGCATTTTTGTATTGAAGTACATTCTGGTTTTTAAAAGTTTTTATAAAAGTGCCGTCTTTACAAATACTTGAAGAAACTGACAGAATTTAGAAGAAACTATTTTTGTGTGGAATTATCAAAGATAAAAGGAAATGCAGAACAGTTTAGCTTCTTAAACTTTCATTTGGAAAATTCATTTTATATCCTGTGGGCAAGAAGGGATGTCTTTGTAGGTAATTCATGCTTAAAAATATGTAAAATCACCGTATACTTAGCGAAGTCTGACAAGAGGTCTGAAAAGGAATAGCACCCCATAGCATTAAGGGTGCTCAGAAATAGAAGCAGTTTAAATACCTTTTATGAACAGATACTTTTCATGTAGTGCTATTTAACCACGTTAACATCTAAGAGGGGCTTTTGCAACATAGCTCACTATGCATCTAGTAGGCAACAAATCTTAGCTATATGTTGCTCTGCTCTGGGATATGGAGGAAGATAGCGCGTTGCAAGTGTGGTGTGTAGGAGTCCCCACGGAACGGTACCACCCCGGCTCATCTGGTACCCCCTTGTGCTTGCATGCGAGCTCGCAGAGATGTGACGAATGGGTCAGCTAAGGTGGACAGGACTCGCTTCTACCATAGCTCCTTGTTGCAGGGTGATGCATTGCGTTCACAGCTTAACTTCTGTTTCACTTTAAAACATATGTGCTCATATGCCTCTTGCTTACATTTGCATTCTGGTGAAATCCAGACCACCAGGCAGTGTATGATCACAGACCCATAGGTTTCTACTAGATGGTGTAAGGCAGTGCAGTCAATCGCGCAGAAAGGCAAGAAGACGCAAGCGTGAAGGCAGTGTTAGAAAGTCCAGGTGACTCCGTTACACGTGCACCGAAGAACTCTTTTATTTTAGAGGTGACTTGCAGATACACACACATATTTTGTAACCTGCTTTATCTGCAAAGGAGATATGAAAGATACTCTTGTGCTTATTCGGTATTACAGAAATATCAGTGACATAATCTCTTGGACTTTCTTTTTTTTGCTGGAGGTGTTTTAGAAAGCTGCAGGCATGGACAGCAGGCATGGCACAGACTGTCTTCAGCTGGAGAAGCAGTGTTTGAGGCTAAAGAAATTATTCTTTCCTCTTGCTTATAAACATTAGAGGTGAACAGGTAAAATAGATACAGCAAATCTAAAAGAAAGAGGGGTTTACAGTGTAATTCAGATTTGAGTTGGGTTTTATAGTCACTCATTTTCATCTGGTCAGTAAAATACCAGAATAAAGACAGAGGAAACAAGATCTGATATTTCTAACATGAAAAATAAGTATGGCATTTTCTGCAGTGTGAGGAAATAGTTGTCCCAGGTCCCATAACAGTCTAGGCCACTAAAAGCTGCCACCGTCTGAGGAGGATGATGCTCTGGTGAAGAGAGAGAGTAAGAAAGAACACCCATTTCCCATTGCTTCTGCCTTGGGAAGGAAAAACCTGGACATGTTCACAGTATGAACCAAGTGACAGAAGCAATATTTTACACTCCTAGTGTGATTCCTTTACTGTTCTCACCTAGTTCTAACTTCTCCCCTGTAAATATAATTTCTGTTCCACAGTTTTCTCCATGTGCTGTTTTCTAAAATTCACAGATGTCCCCCCAGTCCACATACACCATCATTCTTTGGTTACACTCTCTATCGACGTTTTACCCTGCCAATTCAAGCTCTATCCAGCACCCAGCTTGCTTGCCTGCCTGCTTTACTTTTTTTCTCTTTGTCTTTTTTTCTACAGGAAACAAATAAATCCATATATTGACACAGAAATCTCCAAGGTCAGAAACCTGTTCGGGTTTAGTGTGGGCTTGGTTTTGGGGTTTTATTTATTTATTTATTTATTCTTTTTAAATAAGTACCACAGCCCAAGAACATTTTAACACTGTTAATGACTGCTAAGTAAGTTAGAGAAGTGTAATTGACCTTCTGTAATATCGCTCTCTGCAGTTGGTTCAGATCAACAAAAAGTCCAAAAGGCATCAGGTAGATTGGTTATGTCAGAAATAGAAACTGCTGCTCTCAGAAACACAGTTCCCAGGCCGGCTGTACAACTGTTTACATGCCTTGGCTCGATAGTTGTTGGTGACTTTTCATGCTGCACGTGCAAGTCTGGTGTGTAACCAAAGGCGGTGCATCGTCACTGCTCTTGCAGGAGTTAGTCCTGGCCTTACAAGCCACGTGAGGTACATCTGTGCCATCCCTCCCTTTCTCAAGTAGTTTGTTTGTAATTGCACTGCAAAATCACGTCTTGTACGAAGCCCCATGGTAAAGGTCAGGTAGCTCTTAAGAGCAGTTGCCACTGAATCATTTGGATGGACTTGACCCTGAATCAAGGTTTCTTATGTCATGGTAGAAACTGTGGATCACACTTTTTTTCTCATGTAAATTTGAAGTAACTGCTTGGAGTAAGTGGAAGCCCTCTGTATTGTTTCCTAGTACGATCAGAAGCTATACATTGGTGGTATTCAGTATTGCGCAAGGAGTACTTTAAATTATGTTGTAATTACGGTCAATTCATTTCCCTTTGGAAGCTTGCCTTTAGATGGGCATGGTCTGGCAAGCTTTTCAGTCAGTTAACAAGCAAATAAAAACCCCAACAGCCACCTCCCCATGCTGCCATAAAGAGGTCTATTCTGAAAGTTATGTGGAGCTGTGGAAAGCAGTTGTTCTGCTTTGAGCGTGCCCTTGCGTGCAGCATTAGCCTTCACCTTTCTTTCACTGTTACTGGAGGAAGTAACTGATAGTGATCGACACGATTTCCTGGGCACAGTACATTCAGATTTTTATTATGATATTACCAGGACATATGTTTGTGGAAAGAAGATATATATGTCTCTGTGTTTAGCCTCAGAATATAAACTCTGTAGAAATAGTATATTACCTGCATGAAACTGAAAATACGGGTGACATAGCGTGCAGGAATTGGGCCCAGCTTTGCTTACAAATCAGCTTGATGATGAGGCTGCAAAAGTTGTATTTTCACTGCTTTCACATACTGAATTTATTAGCTTCTTGAAATTGATTTTGGATGCCTTTCATTTGCCATTGGGCTGAAGTCAAAAGCAAAACGATGATGCACCACATTTTGCTCACTCATCTTTTTATTGCCCAACTATTGTTATTGAGTAAAAGACATTCAGTGTGTTTCCCAGAGGAGACAGAAAGCACATTTCATTTTCTTTTTAATTGACGAAAGTTTAACTGAATGCAAGTCCTGTGATCCTCAACTTCAATATCCAGGTGGCAGTTATAAAAAGGGGCAGAGGGGATGGGGACTGGGATTCAGTTTAGATCAGGGCTGAGAGCAGAAGCCAGAAGGGCTGTCAAACTTTGTACTGTTTTATTTGCTTGGAAGGAATGGTGCAAAGTTAATATCGATGCAGTGCTACGAAAGTGTTCAAGTAGTTATCTCTGGGAAGGTAGTGTGAACTCAGCAGTATCATTGCTTTGATCTTTGGTTAAAGTCTTACAAAACTAGATTGCTGTTTGATTGACAACCTTGTCAGAGAGTGAATGAAGACTGACACTCTAATATTGAAAACGCAGCGTTTACAAAACTTAAAGCCCGAGTTTTCTCATGACACTGCTTCTTTTGTGGAAGACTGGATTTCATATTTATTTTTAAATAAGTGTATACCTTGCTGTGTGCAGCTAAAACTTAGGATTTTAGACTGCTGGCTCACAAATACTTCTTATCCTAATATTTGATGCAGATGTGTTTATAGCAACAGTACTATCACAATGTTTTTGAAGAAGTAGGAGTTACTATTTGAAGGCTTGAACATGGTGGTGTTTATCACAACTCAATACCAAGTAATGATTGATCTGACACATAGGTGTTCAACACGGAGGTGGCAGGCTGCAGCTTGATTTGGGTCGTGCATCTGGCAGTTTCTGAGTGGGTCTGATACAAGAAAGAGTTAAAGGGTTTCCACCATGTAATCCTATCTTGAGGGGTTCTTTTCAGCTATTGCTTATTCCTTGAATTGTCCCCTTAGTACCCTCAAATGAACAGAGGCAACTAAAGGGAGAGTTAATTTGTGGAGTAGATTTCTCCTTTCACGCCAGTAATCTGCTTAACTGCCAGCCCTCTTCCAGTCATACCTTATTTCTTTCTAGCCAGTTTTAAATGTCCTGAGTTTGAAGTCTACCTTACCTTCTCTGCCACTTCAGTCAGATTTTTCAGGCAGACCTGGGCAGCCTTGAGCAGGGCGTTGGACAAGATGACCTCCAGAGGTGCCTTCCAACCTCAACCCTTCTGTGAGTCTGTGACGTTCTGCTCTCCTGACATAGCCTTGATGCGGTGACTTCCCATCCGACTTGCCTTTCTGCTTTGGGAAGTCTCTATCCTGGTCATGTCAGTACGGTTGCTTCCAGCCCCTGTGTCCAGCCTGCCGATTAGTGCCAGGGGCAGGCTGTTCTCCAGCTGTCACCAGGGTGAAGCCTTGAGATGGCACCTACCTATACTCTGTCCGTCAAAGGCTGCAGTCTGTGTGTACTTTTCTACACTTCCCTCAATTTATTCTTTAAATCAGACAAGATAATGTATTTTGTTCAACTAGCAAAAAAAAAAAAGGGGGGGGGGGGGCCTTAAACAGCTCCTACTCCTATTTTTATGTGAAATGACATTAACTGGCATGATTTAAGTAATGTGTAAGAATGAACTAGATTGTGTCTGTCTATTTCCAAATCAAAATACCTTAAGCAAGGAAATGTCTCCCCAAAATAATAATCCTATATCATCCAGAGGTGTTAGTGAAGAGACTCTATTTATATGATGCGGTTTAAAAATAGGCATCCAAAAGATTTTGACAGAAGGGGCTGATGAGCTGTGCTGTAGGGCGTGGGAACTACTTAAATTGGCTTTACTGTCAAAGCCTGTGTTTTCTGAGACTACATCATCAGTTTTTCGTGACCTTCTGATTCTCAATTTACTTCAGTATTGCTAAATTCTGAATGCAGTTCTTTCCTTACCTCTTAGGTCATATATGTCTTATGAAAATGTGTGTGTGTGTATAGCATTAAGTATTTACAGAAATATGCATAAACACTCGCAAACTGCTATGTATGCAATACAATATCATATCTTTATCTACTAAAGTGTCCTTTATGAAAAACTATTAATTAAAAGCCAAGATTAAAGCCACTTTCATCAGCAATGCAGCTTTGCTGAATAAACCTTACATTTGACCATATTTTCATAGTGGACATGTATAAGTCGTGAGAATAATTACCATTTCATCATTTGAAGTCTGCGAATTAGTGATTTCAGAATGAAAAGCATATGTAGCTATGCTGATTATGCAGAATAAATTATTTTCAAACCCCATATTTATATCAGTACATTTTTTATTGTGTGGAAAATGCATGTCCACAAAAAAATAATGATCACCTAAATTTTGCTGTAAATATTTTTAAAATATATATCTGAAATTCCTTTTGGAAACATCTACAGTCTGCTTCCATATTGCAACACATATGGTAAGAAAATCTTGCTTGCAAGCCAGTGACTGTTTTTAAACAGTTTTCAAAATTGCACTGAATAATAGCTCATGTACAAAAATTGGTATGTTTTGTATTTTATAACAAGCAGCTTAACATTTTCTAAGCTATGACAAATTTCTCCCTAGATAATTTTTAATGTAATAATAGGATTAGTTTAGCTGTCCCTAATTTTTTTTCTGTACATAGGCACTGGTGGTATATTAGGAATACTTCTGAGTCATTCTAGTTCTGTCTTATTCCTTTCTTTAGTCTTTAGAGGCCTCTGTGGACATAAAGGTTGTCGCTGTTGAAGGCTTTGTTCTCTTCTTTTTTTTCCTTTCTCTCACTACACGTACATGTGTGTACATGACGCATTAAGTAGGTATTTAGGAACCAATTCTGTTGCTGTGATTTTGATAAAGCATTTCTGGAACTTGTTGTATTTCGATTAAAGATTTACAGCTCTCCTTTTGCCTCAGACCTCATTTTTAAAGGCCAGAAGAGAAAAGAGACCCCAAACCATAAACATGTGAAGTGAAATATCCATAGTACCTTCAGTTAATGGTATTTCCTTAGAGCAGATAAGTTACTGAGCCCCCTTTTAAAACAAGAGTGTTAATTTACTGTTTCCTTTCATCTGTTGAAATAATTACTTTTCTTTTTTGCCTTCAATAGTTTGTTCTGGTCGTTAACATTTCTGTAAAATTAAGTTTGAAAGGTGCTTTTAATGTTCAGATAGACTGCAGTGCACATTTGACTGTTAAAATCAACCTACTTAAGGCAGAACTAATGTTTAACACTCGCAGCTATTTGAAGTAGTTCACTGCCCAGTTTAATGGTGCTGCCAAGGGCAATGGTCACATTACTTGCTATTATATTTTGGGGGGGTTTGTTGTGCTGGCAATAAAGACAATCCGTAATATTTGCGAAAACATTGGCTTAGATCTTAAAGACATCATTTTTCTACTAACAAGCTATAAACTGTCATTTCTTGGGGAGTAGCGGGCAAGAAACACTAACCCCTGCCCTTGGCCATGTACTCCATTTAGGAGTTGCAGTTGCATGCTGCAACAGTAGCGTCGAATGACTTTTCCTGCAAGCTCTATTGAAAAAGACATACTCAAACTGTACAAAAAGCACAGTGATGGTCAACTGCAGTGGGAGAAGTGATCTTATATAATGGGCATTGGATTTTTCATTTTGTATGGTATCAAGATAGTTGTAAGACATCTGCAGTGGCAGGTGAAGAGCAACCCTGGGTAGTCCAGCCCAGCCTGATGGAAACTTGGTGCAGAATGTGGGAGGGGCACGGTGTGGACACAACTTGGCTGCTGCATTGTGAACCATCTCACCTGTGGTCCTAGCCCGACCGGTAGCTTCTGTTTCATTGCATTTTTTGTGGATTTTGCTGGTTTAGTTGCGATGAAAGTGGATGTGTCTGTCATGCACTGTTTGCGGTATAAAAATGCTCCTCCAGCCTTGCATTGAGAATAGACCTTCTCAATGGCCAAATTCACTTTAAGCCATTCTGCTACTAACAATTCTTCAATCTATGGATTTTAGAATGTGGGTCAAATAAGATTATTTTATGGGAATCTTCAGGCAAATGGTACAGATGGAAACGTAACCAGTTCTTTGTGTAGTGGGGTTGATGGAAACTTTGCTTGAGTCTTCAGCAAGTCCGATGAGAAATGCATAGTGTGGGACTACCCCGAGTAACCCACAACTGAATGAGTGAATAGAGCATATACATCATATGTATTCTTATGTGAGGTCACGAATTTATAACAAAAAGGCTGCTTTTTCTTCTTTGATAAACAGGAGCAGACAGAGAATTTAAAGATTAAACAATACATCTTCTCAACCAGAAAAAAAATTATATATATTTACTAAATAGTGAGTAAAATTTTCCCCTTGGCTAGTCTAGGGCAATTTTACAAGCTTCAACAATGCTGAATGGATGTTATTGAGAAGTGAATTTGGCTCATTCTTTTTATGCTTTTAATAAATACCCAAGGGAAAGGCAGTTGTTCAAGGAAAATGAAATACAAATAAACATAGAATTTATTCTCAGTAGGCATTCTGGGGAACTTGGAGCTTGAGTTTTATGCCATGGTTTTTTCCTGTTACTTGCAAGCAAAACTAAAATATTCATATAAGCTGTCAGTTCTCTAAAGCGAATTCATCCTTTTTAAAAAATAAAACAAAATACAGATTCAGTGGATAGAACAGAAACAATGTGAAACGTAACAAATGGCATTTCTGCTCCAAAGTACATCATTGTAATGGACCATATTATTCTGGACTGTGGATACAAATGATTTTTTTGTTGTTTTTTTTTTTCCCACAGCAACCTGTAACAATTCTTGAGACGCAATCATGCACAAAACATCATTTGTAATTATAGCAGTTTGCCATTTTCATCTGCTCCATGCTTATTTCTTATTTGATTGATAATCCATGTACTTCAAGCTAATGAAGGTTCTTCATGCTGCCACTTAATAGGCATTACCAGTTTTTACAACCTAAATTTCAGGACAAAATTGGCATTTTTTGTTTAAAGGGAAAAAAAAAAAAAAAGTAGTTGCTTCACAGTGTATTTTTTCACATGGATTCCTAGGATGCCACAGAGAAATACAGTCAGTGGAGAACGATTAGTGATCTAATGAAGAATTTAGACTATCGATTTAATTTCAGATTAATCATTGCCCAAACTTTCAAATAGTCCTTCAAAAAAATCTGTGATTCCCCAAGTAGTGTCCTGTGGAGGGTCAGAGGCAACTTTTTCAGACCCACAATTATTTTGATTACCAATTATTTAATTTTCTGTAGTAGTAGTAGTAGTAGTAGTAGTAGCAGTAGTAGTAGTAGTAGTTGTAGTTCTAACATGGAAAAAAGTTTGTCGCATGGTCTAATAGTTGTCAGTTTAAACAAATCATATAAAGAGACTTTTATGGTTCTAGACTGCTTATACAACTTAGGTACCTTTGTCAGAAGCAATGCAGATTGATTTTAAGTCAGTGTTTACTACTAGAGAGTATAAATCCAGACTTCATACATCATAAAAGCAAGAACATATTTTACTGCTAGAGAATGACTGAGCTGCAAAGGTTCCACAGTACCTGAACAGAGATTGGCTCTTGAAAAACATGTATCTTATTTAATTTCTTAGAGGATATGTGGGAAAATACCTTTCCAGGTAAGGTTCATGCTTCATTAATACTTCGATGCATTGCTTGTTTTTCGTTAGTTACAGACTTGCATGTTTGCATAAACCGCCCAGAAGCAGCTTCGTCACCAGCTTTAACACCTTGGGTTGCAGTAACCTTTGTGAAAACTTTAGAGCTGGAATGGCAGTGTGTACAGCATGAATACCTTTCAGAATTTTACAAAACTAGCTGATTAAGTCTTGATTTTAAGTACTACTTTCAGTCTAGAACCCTGCCTTTTTAATAATCAATTAAAACATTGTTTCATTGTGTTTATTCAGCGCGTATAAAGCACTGCTTGACATGTATTAGACCTTACATAGCAGTACACAGCTGTAGCCCATCCAGCATTTTCCAAATGAGTTTGCACAAGGAATAAAAGATTGCCATCTGAGCAACACTGGAGGGAGACAAGAGAAGACAAAAGGCAGTTAAGCATTACAAAAAAAGAAAAGACCCTGTTGAGATAGAAATTTCTGAGCAAATGCCTCAATTTCACAGGGAGATACTGTAGCAGGCAATGTACATTGATTTTAGCACATGAAGTACATTGCATTTGGGATTCATTAAGCTTCATTTTGTGCACTATCATGAATGGGTATGTCAGCTACTCTCTCAAGTAATGCACAGTTTCAAAGCAAGGAGGTAGAATAAACCAGAGGGAAAATATAATGTGCCCCACAAAGAGAGTAAGCCAGTTTTAAAAGGAAAACGCTTGGGTTGCTAAAATCCATAAGTCACAGTAGCAGTAATCAAAGCCTAAACATTTTTAAAGGATTTTATGCTTACAGAATTTTTAATATAGTCATACAAACACCAATAAGGTCATGCTCCTAGCTGACCTGGTGGGAATCCCACTACAAGGACGGATGCACTAATGGAGTGCAGAGCCTTATTGCTGTCATTTGGAAGAGAAGACACAAACAACTGTTTGATACTTTTTAGTTATTCACTTTTTCACTGAATATGGGCAAGGTATTTCTGGTTTTGGTCACGGCTGGTTTTGCAACTTCTGTTTTTGCAACTTCAGCAGGAGGATGCATAAGATGGTGCTATTTTCTCCCCGCTCTGTTTTCCCTTGGGAGCTAGCTGCAGAGCTCGCTGTGGTGCTCGCCACCGCTCCAGGTGCCAGCTGCCAAATCTAGAAGCCACAGAAAGTGGCACATCCATGAAGTTGGATTCTTCAGGCACCAACCAAATCCAAGGCTGTTTTGAAATCTGTTTGTGAATGTGTGAGAGGTCTGGAGTACTGGGTTTCTGTGTAATTTGTTTTGGTTTGTGTTTTGTTTTTTGCTGAGAAGCATGTAAATCCAAGAGATTCATCCAAAAACCTGTTTAGTAGATTTTATTTAGTAATGATGATGCCAGTGGCAGGGGTTTTTTTGTCTTAAAGTCAACTATAAATTATAGAGATTCAGAGGCAAAAGGTTCATGAAGTTTCTCTAAATTTTCCTAGAGTGATTGGTTTGCAATGCCAAATCACTAAAAGAATGGGATTGTACGTGGCTGTGAGGAAAAAAAAAATAAAATCAATCTTCGTTCTTCATTGCTCAGTTCTCTAGCTTTTGTGCTTTGCCTTCCACAGATACTAGGCCGTTATTAATGAAATTAGCCTAAGCAACAGGGCTTTACTGCCAAACTTCGTTACATGCCGCATTCTGTAGCAGAGCATAACTTTATGCATCTTGCTGTTTCAGGTTGATGGCACAGATGCTTGAGGTCTTGAGCAGAGAGAAGAGTAGAGGAAAACTGTTGACCAGTTGCTGGGAATTGTACTCCTGCACTGTGCTAGTAACCTCTTAGAGGAGAACACAGGGCCCTGGAATTAGCCTCTTGTGATTTAAATACTGAATTTAACACTTTTTTTCCAAGTGATGTTTCATCTCAGATATGCATTGGGAGTCACTGCTAGCGAGGTGCTCACTGCAGAGCTGCTACACCTGTAAGGTGAGAGGCTTGGAGTGTGGGGCAGCCCAGCTCCCTGCCTGCCCCATGGCCAAACACCGCGCTCAGGCTGATCCGAAGGAGGAACACAGTAGATTGATGTCAGATAGCTGCTGCTTTCTGCAGAAAGTTTTCCTCTTTCTTTCCTTCCCCCAGTATTTGATCTTTTAAAAGAGCTCAGGATAAGTGACAGCAGTAGACTTAACAGTTATTAGGTTGCAAAGTAGTGGATGTGGACTACTTGGTGGTTAGCTTCCATTTATACTCTGATCGCAGCTGCTGTTTGGGTCAGAAAGAGTTTTCCCTTTTGATAGATTGGCTGCATGCTAGGAAAACTTGTCTTTCCCCAGAGCATCATGTAATTATTTGGTGGCGAAGAGCTGTGCTACGTTGCTATGGACATGCGGCTCTCCACTCCGAGAGCTGCTGTAATGCTGATATATGTGAGTCTAATCATTCTGTCACTGAGATGTAATATCGATATGCCAGGACAACATTTCTATCAGAGGGCCTATTACTTGCCCTCTTAGTTGAAGAGGGGAGGAGGACGGGGACAAGCCAAATTCTGACCGTTTCTTAGCCCAAGAGAGGCTAGGGTGCATTAGGGTTCGGTTCTGTAACCTTTAACACCTGCCGGCGATACCAGCACTATCTAAATGGCGGCACTTAGGAGTGCCGCTGCACACCGCGGGCTGGCTAAGCCCCAGGGCGGGAGATGGGTGCACGTCTTGTGTTGTGCAGGACCCCGGTTGCTGCAGCAAGAGCCGGGATGGCAGGCAGGAGGCCGGGGTGTGTGGCAGCCCCGTGCCCTCTGCCCGTGCTGCGGGACGGAAGGACGTGCTGTCTGCAGCATGGGAGGGCTGAGGAGCTGGTGCAGGGTTAAAGTTTTCTGTGGGAGTCTGCAACAGGGCTGTGTCGGGAATGGTACTGGTAACAGCTACAGCACAGAACTGCTCCTGCCTGTAGAATTAAAACAGTTAGAAGGTAAATGAAAAAGGGATGAATTTCTCATGCTTCTTGATCATCAGGGTTTATAAAATCAATGTGTAACTGAACTGAACTCAAATGCTAAGATACATAAGCAGAGTACCTCTTTGTTGACATCTGAAAAATTCATAACTCATTTAGCAGGAAACTTTGAAGGTGATCATCTTTATGGGTATATTTTCCTGTTAAGGTAATCATATTTCTCCTAGCAATCAGTTTTGAAAGTTGTCTTATTTCTACAGCACAAAAATCCTGCTGGTGAACATCCCCCAGTTGCACTCATAATTATTTCTGATTAAAAGTGCCCTGGCCTGACAGCACCAGGGAAATTAATAGGAGAAGCTTTCTGCAAGTTCTAGAAGATGGGCAAAGACATACTCACTCCCTCTTAAAATTATTTAAGCAGGTGCTGTGGGAAGCCATTGCTTTTATAAGGCTCTTCAGATGTTTACAGCAAAACATTTTTTCCCAGTGATTGAATTTTTCGAAGTACTAAAATACCACAGAGAAATATGTTTCCCACCAGTTTTATGGCTCCCTGGATGCATTCTATACAAACCTTGTATCTGCCTGGACACAAACACTCTATTGCAAAAAGATATCTTGCCATTTTAACAAGCTATACTGCTTTGAAAGGATACACTGCATCACCAGTGGGAATGTCAGTACCTTAAGAGTAATACTTCTTTAAGGGTACTATTTTATTAAAGCAGACCTCAGTAATTTGTTCCTGACTGTTATACACCCTTATTTTATTAAAGGTATTTTACATCTGTGGAGGAGATTACTACCACTCCTATTTTCTCCACTGCTTGGCTTTAATGGATGGTGTGGAATATAATATTTATTAAGCCTAAGCAGGGGAGGACATAATAGCAGAATTGTCCTTTATAACCTATTTTACACAGTTGTAAAATAAACCTTAATAAAGCAGGAATAATTATCCACGAATATCCAGGAAATGGAGTACTCTGCCTGCTTCAAATATTCGGAGGACTTAACTGCTGGTTATACATGTGCTTTAAGAAACGGAACTCAGCAGTAATAATATCGATCTTAGTTTGGTACTGTTTTAAAATACATTAAGAGATTAAGTGTCTTGTGTGTCATAATTACTATGTTAGCATAAATCATATAATACATAACTATAATCTCTCTATAGTATTAACTGTGTGTATTCCTGCAGAAGACAAACACATTACAAAAATATTTATGCTTACTAACTTTGAGCTTTTAGAGTTCCTTTACCTTATTCTCATGGCACCCAGAGCCCCGCAGCTGGCTCCCTGGCTACCAGTCAGTTCTGTTGGTGATCACTAAGCTTTGATGTCAGGGAATAACATCATTCCTTATTGCTCAGTTCTGTATGCCTTTAGATTTGCTTATGGCCAGAGAGGACTTAACGTTTACTGCCTGGACCCCAGAAGGCAATGAGTGTCTTGATTCCAGCCTGGTTTTGCCCAAGATTAGGAACACAGACTTTGCACCTAGCATGAGCACAGCTGACATTTGATTAGTTCCCTGGACCAGGAAGACAACTTCAAAAAAGCCTTTCCTGGTGGCACATTTGCAGCTTTAGCAGGCAGGTGGAGTTTTTCAGGTGCAAAATGGGAACACAAGCATATGCGCCATACAGGTGAAAATTTGGTCCCACTGATCACAGCTATCTGGAAGCATTTATGTAGTTGTGTGGGTTTTGTGAATAGGGAAAAAAGGAATCCTTCTAATGAGATCTGTTTCAAATTATTGGTTATACTACCAAATACTGCAATAAAGAGAGTAGATGATGAAAATTATTTAACAGCACATTGTATATTTTTATTACAACGAGTGGAACATGAAAGAGATTGCCTAACTGTGGAGGCACAGAAGGCCTTTTTTTGGGTCCACGGTTTTGCTTGTCAGTTCTTGAGCACTGCACTTATAGACGTACATGGCATCAGCAGAGCTTGCCCGTGACAGCCCGCCTCGCCCGTCGGGCAGACCTGTGTAGATGGCTTTTGCAGGCAGCTGCCAGCTTGTGCTGCCCATCCGGCCAGTTAAGCCAACTGGGAGCTACCTCCTGTCCAGAAGCTGTGTAGCTGCAGTTAGCAGGGTGCTGGGATTGAGCCTCTACCCTTCGCCCTCTCCCCCCTTCCTGGGTCCCCCATGCACAGGTGTTGGATACACGCTAAAGCATGGTTTATTAATCTGAATGTGATGCTCACTGGTCACAGTTGTGTTTGGCCAGGAGCTGGCTTGCATGTGCCGCCTGAGGACGTGGCAGAGCAGGCGTGATTCTGCCTGCGAGTGGACCTCACCGTCTGTGTGACTGTGGGGACTGATATTCTCCAGCCAGCTCTGGCTGTCTGTGCCGGTAAGCTGACACTTCAGTTAACAGACACTTCTTCAGCTTGAACACCAGCAACCTGTTCCTATTTATCCTCATCACAGCCAGCCCCTGTTTCTTCACCTCTCTTATGCAATAATTTTACTGTTTATTGTACTGCTTCTCGGATAGCTTTGTTTTTCTGTTTTCTTGTATGATTTCTCTTCTTGGTGGCAGTCACTGGAATCTGTCTCAAAGGAAAAAAGGGAAAGATTTTGTATTAAGGACCTAATGCAGCTTTGCAAGAAACTGATTCCTGATCAGATACTCCAGAAGGGCTGGGAAAGCACTTCCTATCTTCCCCCTTCCTTCCTGACTTCTTCCTCCTGTTGTCCTACTTTTTTTTTTTTTTTTCTTCCATAAATGAATATTGTGGAAATGATTTGGACTAAAGTAATTACATTAATTATCCAAACTGACATTTTTGCGGTGTGTGAAAGGACAGGGTGGTATGTAAAATAGATGCACTAAGAACACCTACAGTATGACAACAAGTAGCAGGGTAATTGCTGAAAATGAAGTCTTTTCTGCTATCCCTTCCCTTCAACATCTGTTGTTCCATATGGAGTCATAAATATTTGCAACAAAATAGTTGAAGAAATAATCTCAACATTAATAGGGAAAAGCTGAATCCGCCAAGAAAATTGAAGAATCTTTTTTTTTTTCTTGGCAAGTTCCTCCTACCCATCCTCATCTGACAGTTTAAAATCTCAGTAAAAGAATAGTCAGACTACAGTGATGCTTAAAAATCACCATGAAAGAAACCTTTGTGCATGTTAATAGGAGAGTTAGCTGAGAAAAATTTTACAACCTCTTGATAATGACCATGAGGAGGTTTTTGTTTGTTTTGCTTCATTTTCCTCCTTTCTTCCACGCCACAGTAATTTTATTACTAGCCTTTTATTGAATAGTTCACATTTTTACTTTTCTCTGTTGTCAGTAGAAATAATGCTTCTTGTCGTTGTGAGGAATGAAAAGGTAGTATTGCTAGCTGAAAGTAACTAGTTACTTTAAATTGCCATATGGAAAATGCAGCTCAATAGCACTTAAGCTTCTACGTAGATTAAGAAGAAACTTAAAGCACAGAACAACTTTAAATGTTTTGGAATCCAGATTACCAAAACCTGCCTGAGGAGCAGCTCATAGGAGAAAGCAAGTACAATAATAACACAGGCAAACTATAAATTGTAAATAATTGTTGTGAATATAAAATACAGCATTTTCTAAGGCTTTTTACAGATTTATTAGTAGCCTTAATTGTACTTATGGTTCTCCTTAATGAACAGAATTTAATCACGTGATATCAGTTGCATTTGTTTTTCTTAATCTGTACATACTGAACTTCAGTCTAAAGTTACTTGCAATGAAACACTTCAGTTCTGATGTCTACCTAGTGAATTACTGCACTTCTCAATTTCGTTTTTTATTATTGCAAACCTAGTATCTCATCTAACTCAGGTCCTTTTTTTTCAGATTTGAATTAATAAAATATTTTCAGGTGTTTTTACCATCAGTGCCGTGTGAACATCTGAGTATATTGTAAATATGTTGAAGTTATAAATAGGTATAATTTTCTGTGTTATTAATGAGAGTACATTGATGAAAATGTCAAAGCTGTATAATTACGCACCTCTTGATAAAGACTGCGCAGATAAAGACAATTTGTAAACTGTAATTTCAGCCCTTTCTAGTGAAATTTTCATTTCTCTGCTTTTTGCCACCTCCTATTCAAACACTAAGTGCCTGCTTTATGATGTCCTTCAGGAAAACATGCCCTTATCATTCCTGAGAACACGTCTATGGAAAGATGGTGAATACATTGCTTGCAGAGTTTGCTTTCTCTTTTTTTACTACTCCAAATACTCAGTTTTTCCTAAGCTAACACATTGTTCTAAATGTAATAGAGATGGCTGTAAAAGACAATAAAAAATACTTCTGTAAATATGTTAGCAACAAAAGGAGGGCTAAGGAGAGTCTCCATCCTTTATTGGGTGCAGGGGAAAACATAGCAACAAAGCATGAGGAAGAGGCTGAGGTACTGAATGCCTTCTTTGCCTCAGTCTTTAATAGTAAGACCAGTTGTTCTCTGGGTACCCAGCCCCCTGAGCTGGGAGACAGGGAGCAGAATGAAGTCCTCATAATCCAAGGGGAAACGGTTAGCAACCTGCTACACCACTGAGACACACTCAAGCCTATGGGGCCAGATGGGGTCTACCCATGGGTACTGAGGGAGCTGGCAGAAGTGCTCACCAAGCCACTTTCCAGCATTTATCAAGCAGTGCTGGCTAACCAGGGAGGTCCCAGTTGACTGGAGGTTAGCAAATGTGACGCCCATCTACAAGAAGGGCTGGAAGGAGGATCAGGTGGACAGGCTGCCTGTGCCTGTCAGCCTGACCTCTGTGCAGGGGAGGGTTATGGAGGAGATCATCTTGAGTGTCATTGCGTGGCATGTACAGGACAACCAGGTGATCAGGCCTGGTCAGTGTGGGTTTGAAAGGCAAGTCCTGCTTGATGTCCTTCAATGACAAGGTGACCTGCTCAGTGGATGAGGGAAAGGCTGTGGATGTTACCTACCGAAACTTTAGTAGAGCTTTTTACACCGTTTCCCACAGCATTCTCCTGGAGAAACTGGCTGCTCACGGCTTGGATGAGTGTGCTCTTTGCTGGGTAAAAAACTGGCTGGATGGTCAGGCCCAAGGAGTTGTGGTGAATGGAGTTAAATCCAGTTGGCGGCCGGTCACAAGTGGTGTTCCC